>JARPMR010000048.1:118570-374831 GCA_029955525.1 Oeneis ivallda | reverse complement strand
CCAAATGCCGCTGAGGCAGCACAGATTCTGCTAGTTATCTCTGAGTCTAGATCTCCTTTAGGTGTTAAGGTGCTCCCGAGATATTTAAATTTACTGACCTGCTTGAGCTCAGTGTTTTCAAGCGATACCTTTTGTAAGGTCTGAACAGAGTCGGCAGTGTTCATTGTCATAACTTCTGTTTTTGCGATATTAATTTTTAATCCAAACCTCACACATGACTTATGAAGGTTCGAAACAAGCTCTTGTAGGCCACTCAAAGTATCAGCTACGAAGCACAAATCATCTGCGTACAAGACTTCTGTGACAAGATCGTACGAGACTTTGGTATGGGCTTTTAGCCGTCTCAAATTGTGTAGCTTCCCGTCTATACGATAACGAATAGATATACCTTGAGCATTATCGTTCAAGCATGTGATATTTGACTGCTTAAACGCACATTTTTTATGTATCTACATAACTTCGAAAAGTAAAATCTTAACAGCTGGCCGTTGGAAATTTATAAATTCTAAATTTTACCAGGCCTTTATCAGGCCTATTTTGGATAGTGTAAACGTATTCAGATGTTGGCGGTTTCGACTCATTATTGTTCGAGGAAAATTCTGTCCAAGTACAGCATGTTTTGTCCAGTAGTAGGATATTTTGGGTAATTTTACGATCCCCATGAAAATAATCAATCCGAAAAATCGTTTTATCTCTGCTGCGGATGTAGGTTTCCATTGGCGAATCCGCGCAGCTTTAGATGCTGCGTCCGATCCTGTGACTTTTTTGATAGCAAAGCTATTCGTATAATCGGCCACCATTTCAAATACTTCGTCTGGTACTAAAAAATGATAGAAATCTGCCGGGGTCTTATCGATCATTTCCCTTACAACTCGTGAATCTAATCCTGGGAATTCAGTGTAGGGGATAATCCGACGCTGATTACCTTTTGGTTGGTGCCACACGGTAGATGATACAGGAAGCGACGCGGTGTGACCAGAAGTACTTGGCACGGCATTTTCAAGTTCAATGTCACTCGTGTCACTAATGGACAGAACTCGTCGACGTCGCTTTCGTAAAGGTGGTTGTAAGTCATACTCTTCCTCAGACTCTGAACTTAGCTGAAAGCTACTATTGAGCAAGGAAATTTCTATATTTTCAATCTGCGTCAAATCATCATTTGTTATTTCAAAGTCTTCAAAATCATCCATGATTCACACCACACTTATCCTTACAGTCAGGCAGGACACAGTTTATTCACTTTAGAAGTAACCAGGGTAAAACTGTCACTAAAATAATTCAAAATATGTAGGTACTATACTACCTACTAGGTAGTACGAAAAATAAACAATGCGCGTGACCTTGCTTGCGATTACTAACTCGTGTCAAGAGCGCGGCCGCGCGCAGCACGATGGCGTGTAGAAACAGATCAGGGGTATGGGTTGAATGTACACTGCCATACTCCTTTCAAGTTAACCCGCTACCATCTTAGACTGCATCGTCACTTACCATCAGGTGAGAGGTGAGTGGATCAGCAAACTTCACACACCTTTGAGAACATTACGGAAAATTCTCAAGGAAGTACTATTACTTAACAAATATTGTGAGCCGGCCCTCTATATTCTCCTGTAAAATGATCATGATCTGCTACAATCTTATCTGTGGATGTAAATTTTTGTTTGCATATATGACAAACTTTTGCAGTATGAAAACATTTCTTTTCTTTTTCAGTAAGAGGTTTCATTGGATTATTTTCTAACAAAATTGTATGTAATCGTTTTACATCATTTGAAATTGTTTCCACAAATTTTTGAGCACAGTAAGCTCCTTTGTATGAAACAAGTTCGTTAAGTTCAGGTTTAGACTCACAACATATATAGTACGCAAAGCATGTGGCTTCATGAACTTGTATAGTTTCAGTATGCTCAGATTTACTTTTATCAGAATATTCTCTTAGTAAACTTTCAAAATCGCCATAAATCACAATTGGTATTCTTTGAGTTCTTTCATAATGATCAAAATATAATTTACTATTTTTTTCTGGAAGAATAGTTTTAATTCTTGCACAATTATGTTTGCATAACTTTTCTTCTGAATTAAAATAAATGAAGCACTCCTCACACAGAAAAATTTTAGAGTTATTCTTAGTAAGTTGACTATGAACCAACCGTTCAAAGTTTCTTATCAAACAAAAATGTCTTTTATTGTTCTTAGTAATGTAAAGCAAGTTGACATGTACAAGTTTACGCTTGTTGGTTTTGTAGAGAGGTCCGTTAAT
This sequence comes from Oeneis ivallda, assembly GCA_029955525.1. Classification (NCBI taxonomy): domain Eukaryota; kingdom Metazoa; phylum Arthropoda; class Insecta; order Lepidoptera; family Nymphalidae; genus Oeneis; species Oeneis ivallda. Next base: position 372,574 of record JARPMR010000048.1, on the reverse strand, counting down.
ATCACCATTTTTTTCTAAACTGTATATATTAACACTTATGTTAGAATTATTTTTTTCAAATAATTTGATATCCTCAAAAGATGGTGGAAACGACATACCATCTGTTTTTAAAACTTTAGAATAATGAGGATATGAATTAACTCTATTAGAGTTTTTCTTAGTGGGATACATATGTGCTAATATACTCCACAGAAAACACTTATCATCATTATTTTTAATATTTACACAAGATCTAGTTTTCAGGATTTTTATTGGTAGTGGAATATAGGAGCCAGTTCTAAAAGGATTATATTTATTAATGTTTACTTCTAAATTATTCAAAGAATCAAAAGACCAGCCTGATTCGGAATGTTCAAACTCTGATAATTTGGTAAGTAGACTTTTTACACACTCTAAATATATATTCTTTATGTTTGTGGATTGAAAAATTTGTATATATTTAGTATTGAACGATTTTAAAGATTTTTCGTTATTTTTTGGTAATGTGAAAGTCGCAAATAGTTCAAAATTTATTTTTAGAGCATTATGCTTGTCAAGATTTCTTTTTACTAAATTACATATCGTATTCACAACTTCAGATAAAAATTTTTCAGGCAGTAAAAATTTTTTTGATGGACATACACGATAGCTTATTATTCTATTCTTAAAAGCAGTTGCAATTATTTGAACATTATCGAATTCTGTGCGGAGTAAACAATTTGATTTGTGAATATAACTTTTCTTATGTGAAAAGTATTTTGGTGCAGTAATATTACAAATATCACAAAAAATCATTATGAAACTCCTATATTATTTAATAAAATATAATATATTGTCAAAGTATTTATTATTTCAAATTAGAAAAAATATTTATGCTGGATACAGTGTGGGTTTAACCCCTTTAAAATCTTCCTTGGCAGCAGCGACCAAGCCGCGGGAAGGAACCCTTTAAGTTTCCAGTAGGTATAAAAATAGCCCTTTAAAAATCTCCAGGTCCTCAACTATACCCATGCAAAAACCACGCCCTTGTGCTCTGTTGCAGAGTAATTGAAGGATATGCCAACAAACAAAACAAACATTCTTTCGCATCTAATATCTATACGTATAATCTATACTTATAAAGGGCTCTTTTTAGGGCTTTGATGATTGATCACAGACAATTGCATCTATGACTATTATTTGGCGGAGTTATGTGCATTTTAAGCAACTAAATATCACTTGCTTTAACGCTGAAGAAAAACATATCGTGAGTGATACTTGTTTGCCTGAAACTCTCAAGAGACTATAAAGTTGCCAAAGGTGTGTGAAGTCTAAACCTTCTCATTCGATAGGATACCTGTGACTGTAGGTAGTTGAGAGATGAGTTTAATTTAGCCCTATACATAAAATTGTTAGATTCATCTTCTTCTTTGAGTGCCTTTCCGAATAGCGGTTTGTTTCATTTACCAGCGACCAGTTTAAATTAATAATAATTATGAATAAAGGAAAATAAATTAATAAAGTCTAACGTTTAAATAAGTAATTTCAGTTTTTATTCGAGTTTATCAACATATTAAATAAAACGTGGTGCTAGTCTCATCTGAAGTTCAAAATAAGTATACATTTATAATAATTGTTGTTGAGGAATTCTATCAAGTTTCTTACCGTTTCTTCTTGATAGATTAGGTTTTCCGAAACGGTGGTAAATTCATAGTAAATTCACATAGGGCTAAATAATGAATAATAATTCTAAAGGAAAATAAATCAATAAAGTCTAACGTTTAAATAAATTAAATGATATAATAACGGTCGTTCATTGGACTCTGGTGTTTTATTTCTATCCCTAAAGGCTGGTTAGTGAAATATGTTTTACACTGTCGATGGCGGTTCTGTGGCTAGCTAAGTGGATAACAAGTATAAATAAAAACTTAAAGCTTTTAGTAGCTACATCATCAGACCCTAGGTACCTACTATCTAATACCAGAGTACTTGTCAAGACAAATTGACATGTATTGAATGGTGTACGTATTTTGGAGGTTCTCCTCATTGTGGAAACAATGCATACATAGCATAGTGTCTATAGTATTGTTAACTTATTTTGATAAGAGCAACCGCCGAGTTTCTTGCTGGTTCTTCTCGGCAGGAATGGCATTCTGAACCAGTGGTAGAGTCATTGACTATTCAAAAGCACTTGTAAAAAAGTTTATTTGAATAAAAACATTTCTATTCTATTATTTTGCAAAGAGCAACTGCTGAGTTTGTTGCCAACTCTTTTCAGCAGAATCCACTTTCCGAAGTGGTAGGTTTCCTATTGTACACAGGATTATTTATAGGATATTGTTCCTATTGTATTGTAGGTTGTATAACACAGGTTTTCCTCTGTGAAATAATTAAAAGCGTATTAAAAATGCAAAACAAACAATTTTATTTTTTGCCTAAAATTTCTATTAATTGCTTTAAGGCAGCAGCATGGTCACGTAGGACCTCCGTCTGCATACGCGAGGCCTCCGCTTGAATTCGCGCTGCCTCCGCCACTACCGCAGCAGCATCAGCCAGTCTGCTCTCAGAATCCACCCGTCGTCTTTCTAATTCAACAAGCCATGAGGGCTCAACTCTTTGGCCTGTGAAATATAAAAAAAATACCTATTAAATACAAATTCCATCATAGATGAGCTAGAGAGCTAGCTCCTATGCTTAGTTTTTGTTATGGTTATGTATGCTATCAGCCATTGAAGGTTTTTCAGGTCCCCAGTTACGGAGATACAAATGTCCTGCACAACATGATATCTAGCTAGCAATTGTAGGTACATTATACAATAAAAAAAGTGATTTTAGGTTAGCTATTCTTATTTTATTTATAAAAGTTCTGTCTCTAGTTTGGGGCAAGTATTAATAAATCAGAATGAACCACTTACCAGTTCTAACCTCTCTTGTGAGAGTAGAGCTGCTGCTGCGTCTGGGCTGTCGGAGCGGTCTTCGAGAGACTGGGCTTCCTGGAAAGAACAAAATTATATGACTGTTGAAATTAATCCTTACTAATATTATTAAGGCGAAAGTGTATTTTTTGGTTTGTCCTCCAATCACAGCCACAGAGCAATGGATTGGCCTTAATATTTTGATTAGAGATAGTTTATGGGGCGGAGAGCGACATAGGCTACTTTTTATCTATGGGAGGATATGCTTTCGCTTGCTTGCTTGACTTTAAAACCAAAACAAACATGGACGACGTTGCAGTCAACAGCTAGTTTTGTAATAAATTGAATTAGTAATATAATTATACAACCTCCAACAAATACCCACCGAATATTCGCCTTGATGTCGCAGGTCGACTTGGTCTTCCTTCGGTAGCCTCAGTGGTATCTGAAAATTATATTTATTTATTAACAGAGTACCAATAAGTTTCATACAAATGTAGTTAACTCATAATATGAATGATAAATAAACTTAATTATGTTTTCGTTTAAACATCTAGCAACCTATCATCTGTTCATGGTTCATAATATGTTTCTTAATATAAATAATGCATTACTTGGGAAGGTGTTTTTGTCACGCACATCTGATTATGGTATACTATTAGAGCATTCATTTAAAAATCTTTAAGAACAAGTTGTAACATTATATTTCAATACCCACCATAGATTCGCCCAGATGTTGCTGGAGGTTGTTGTGGGCTGTCTAAAGCTGCTGCACTAGCCTCAATGGTATCTGAAAATTATATATTTATTAACAGGAGTGCATTGCAGCTAATCACCAGTCAGTTTCGTACAAATGTAGTTAGCTCCTATTTTATTTGGATGATAATTAAATATATGTACTTAATTTTATTTTAGTAAACACTTTCACCAAACTAGTAATACTAACTAATAGTCTAATTATTGTGGTTCAGCAGTTTCTTCACAAGATACACACATTCACACATTAGAATTCCCAATTTTACGCTGTTGAATCACTTATTTTTCAATCGTTCAACAAATTATTTAAAATGTATCATACTTCAGCATCAATTTTGAGATAAACCCTAAAGTCTGAGCTTTATAAGGTTTTTATGAAATTTATCAGACGGTTTTAGTTACAAATTAATCAGATGGTATCAAATCAACAGACTTATTATGTATTCTTAACACGCGTGCGGAAACTTTAAGACCTTGACAATAAATTTTGGATTTCTTTGAGATCGTTGATATCAAAATACTATCGTATTCCTCATATTTTAATATTTTTACATTATGCAGTCCATACAAATTCCATTTTACTATAATAACATCAACTAAATCGTTAACTTTTAATATCATTTTTCTTAGCTTATTAACACTATGAATTTATCTTTTTGAGAGGGAACGACTCGCTTAGAGAATATACTCAGATAAACTAAAGGACATATTAGATCAATTAATAATATCTAATACAAATAACAATTTTACTTTACTAGTCACACTTATATTTCTAATCAATCTATAGCAATAGGACTGTAAATAAAAACTACTATATATTTTTTTTACAAAATTTTATTATCGAGACACCATTTTCTTAAAACAAGCGCGTTTTTTAATGCACATATTGAAGGATGATATAAACAAATAAATACATCACTAGTTGTTTTGTATTGTTCATACAAACTTAGTAAGCTAGGACACGATTTATCTTCTAAATTATAAACATTATCGCAGCGCGAGATTTACGCCTGTCGCAAGCCTGTCGCGAGATTCGTAATGGTCAGTTACACCATATTTTATAACTGAAGAACTGAAGATTTGTCTCCGGCCCGAATAGCAGAATAACTAGCTATTAAAACATCCAAAAAATTCACGAAAAAAAAATTATGCCAAAAAAAAAACATTTTCTATGGATTAGGCAGTTTTCTTTTTCGTGATAATATTTTGAGAACGGATTGAACGATTTCGATGATTTTTTATAAATACATAAAGTACAGTTCCAGTCAAAGAGAGTTTTTACCTTTTACCTCGGAAAAACAATAACCTAATTCTGTGTTCAACTTTTGGTAACTAAACTCATAAATTAACTAAAATTAATTAGCGTTGTTTTGTTTCGGTCTCTAAGCAATAATATAAATGTTATGACGTGTGTAAGAATATGCCATTTCTCCATTAGTTGAACAGCGTTCATCTATTGGATAAAGCTTACGAAACCGAATCCATTACTTGAACAGCATTTTTTTCAAAATATACAGCTAATAATGTTTATACGTATCATTATAATCAAAGATAAATGTATCAAGATTTACTCCAGCCAAAACTACTCAAATCTATCGTATAGAATTCCTTTAAATTGCCAAAATCCTTAAGTTTGAAAGGAGTGTAATTAAGAAGGTGTCCATATAAAACAATTTTTTGGCGGGAAACTATCACAAAGCGTCTAATTACGCACGCGTCGGAGCTGTGGCTGTTGATTTTGTTATGAAATCGGGAAGAAATAAAGTTGCCACGTACGCAAAAAAATAATGCACATAAATAAAGAGCGGGATTTTTTATTTTTTTTGAATTTTCGTTCGGCCGTTCATCTATTGGGGGTCGTTCATCTTTTGGTTCCACTACCTACATCACATTTTTATTTAAAATTAGTAACCTCAACATTTTCAACTATCTAAACCAAGCAATGGTTTATTCTCATCAGGTACCGCATTGCCCCCATTGCATCTGCCACAGAGTAAGTTAAATATACTGGTATCTGCCCACAAGATTCCTCAGCTTTATTTCCTGCAGCCCCCAGATCAATTTTTTATGATTCGAGCAGATAGAATAATTAAATTGTATTTTCAAGTGGGGCAGATGGTACAATCATACTAGTTAAACAAAAGCGAAATGCAGAAATGTTTAGCATAAGTCGGTTACAGCAATCGGCCCCCCCGCGCTTGTCGCTGTGACAGTTAGCGTTTGACAGCATGAATATGAATACATGAGATAACGGAAGTGCTATAATCTATAATAATCAAATATTTAAATAGTGAAGTTATGATTCTCCAATATTGTGGAAGATGTATAATATTTTTTACTAATAAATTTAATATTGTACTTTCGGAGTTTTAATTGACACCTTGCAGCAATTTTGATTCTTTACTGTCATGAAAAAATGCATTTATGCATGAAACATTATTCATAATAATGTATAGCTAAGAGTATATGTATAATAATATCTGATAGTCCTATTTTAACTCTTGAAAACCTCCTCAATTTTTGTTGTTTTGATTTTACAATTGGTAGTCCTGAGGTTAAATTTTAGTCCGATACGTTACAGAAGGAAAATCTGGTTGAAATAAAAGAGAAAAAAAAGAGACAGCAATTGTTCAATTCAACAATAAATTATTTAATATGTCTATAAAATACTACAAATACATCACATTTTTATTTAAAATTAGTAACCTCAACATTTTCAACTATCTAAACCAAGCAATGGTTTATTCTCATCAGGTACCGCATTGCCCCCATTGCATCTGCCACAGAGTAAGTTAAATATACTGGTATCTGCCCACAAGATTCCTCAGCTTTATTTCCTGCAGCCCCCAGATCAATTTTTTATGATTCGAGCAGATAGAATAATTAAATTGTATTTTCAAGTGGGGCAGATGGTACAATCATACTAGTTAAACAAAAGCGAAATGCAGAAATGTTTAGCATACCACATACAAGCTAATCGATACTGCGAACGCACAGTGTGATAAATGACCTGAAAATCGGACATCCCTTTTTTATGCTACTAATCGAAACTTAAGGCTTTTTTGAATACTAGAGTAGAACACCCATAAGTTAATTCCGTTTAGAACCGGAGTTATAATTTTTTTTAGAAATATCTGGATTTTCAGAAAAAGATTAAAATTAAAGAGGTGTATAACATATTTCTACAATTATTTATAGGGGAAAGTGGCATTATATATAGGGCATTTTATAAGCTAAACAAAATAATTTTAGTGATAACAATAAGGTTAATATGCTTAATTTTGTGATTTTTACATTTTATTTTTTTTCTCGTAAGTTATTTAAGATTAGCAGTAGATATCTATCTTAAAACATACCTCGTAACTGTATTATTACTCGTAAAAAAAATCACACGGAAATCTATGAGGACATCGAAGATATGAGGTTTCTTTGGTTTTCGGATTTCTATGATATTAGGGTTGTCACAATAAGATATGATAATTTCAAAATACAATTAATGTACTAGAGAAAATTGTAAACAGATGACTGACTGAAGCATGAAATTTTGCATTAAATACAAAAAGGATTTTTACCCAACTGTGAAAAAGGAGGGTTATGTTTTTCACTATTTATATCTAAATATATGTAAATTACGTGTCACGTTGTTTGTACGCGATGGACTCCTAAACTACTGAACCGATTTTTATCAAACTTCGTAACTATCTGTAATTTGGTCCAACTTAAAAGATAGGATAGTTTTTTTGGATTGGGATAGTTTATTTGTTTTATTTATATAGATAAGTTGGCGGTACGAAGTTCGCTGGGTCAGCTAGTTATATAATAATATAACAAAATATCGTAATGTTACCAAATTAGTATTATCAGTAGCAACTTAGCCAATTTTTCGTTGTATGATTGCATATTTATATCTTTGTTTGTTTGTTTCACTTTTTGTTCTCGCATAACTTCTGAAACGTTAATCCAATCTGCATGAAACTTAGTAGGTCAATTGGTCGTGCAATAGAAAGAATAATGGCAGAATTGTACCTGAATGTTTGAGGAGGCGTCTACGAATATGATTTATACAAAACAAAGTATTGGATTTTTTATATGAAATTAGTTTTACATCTTTTGCCTTGTTTAAATAAAATTATTAAATAATGAACCATTATCTGACTAATTCATATCGCGCTTTGAGTTTGGATCAAGGAGTGATAATGTTCTGTGGTTTGGATTGGTTTGGATCATTTCTCGATCATTCTCGATGACATTGCTCGCCCGGAAATTCAAGAGTTTGTCTATGTAGAGAGTTCTATAGACTAATAGATTTTATGGGTCAGATTTTACTTGCAAGATTTGACCCGAACAAACATACCTACATACATTTACATTGCAAGTAAAATAAAAAAAAACTAACAAATATAATTTTATTTTATATTATTTGACAGATAATTGAATGATATAATAACTTTTAATGTCACCAAAGTTAAATTCAAGATCTTTAAAAACAAAAAAATCGTATTCAAATTCTAATTAGCTCACTTTTGATAAGTGCCAACATTTAAACTAACATTTAAAATTTTAAAATTCAATAACTCCGAAGTCCTAAGTGTTACGCATCTGATATTTTACAGGCAGGTTAACATAGCACTAGTAAATATAATGTGTGAAAATTAGATGCTAATAGTTAAAGACAGCTGCGAAAAAAAAATCCAAATAAGGTAAAAAATACATAACATTCTTTATTGTTCACCTAGAAATTAATTATATGTTTCTAAAAATAGCAGTTAGTGGATTTTATGGGTCAGATTGTACTTGCAAGATTTGACCCGAACAAACATATCTACATACATTCAAACATTGCAAGTAAAATAAAAAAAACTGTAAAAATATATTTTTATTTTGTTTGACAGATAATTGAATGATATATAATAACTTTTAATGTCACCAAAGTTAAATTCAAGATCTTTAAAAACAAAAAAATCGTATTCAAATTCTAATTAGCTCACTTTTGATAAGTGCCAACATTTAAACTAACATTTAAAATTTTAAAATTCAATAACTCCGAAGTCCTAAGTGTTACGCATCTGATATTTTACAGGCAGATTAACATAGCACTAGTAAACATAATGTGTGAAAATTAGATGCTAATAGCTAAAGACAGCTGCGAAAAAAATTTCAAAATAAGGTAAAAAATACATAACTTTCTTTATTGTTCACCTAGAAATTAATTATATGTTTCTAAAAATAGCAATAACTCCGAAGTCCTAAGTGTTACGCATCTGATATTTTACAGGCAGGTTAACATAGCACTAGTAAACATAATGTGTGAAAATTAGATGCTAATAGCTAAAGACAGCTGCGAAAAAAAAATTCAAAATAAGGTAAAAAATACATAACTTTCTTTATTGTTCACCTAGACATTAATTATATGTTTCTAAAAATAGCAGTTAGTGGATTTTATGGGTCAGATTGTACTTGCAAGATTTGACCCGAACAAACATATCTACATACATTCAAACATTGCAAGTAAAATAAAAAAACTGTAAAAATATTTTTTTATTTTGTTTGACAGAATTGAATGATATGATAACTTTTAATGTCACCAAAGTTAAATTCAAGATCTTTGAAAACAAAAAAATCGTATTCAAATTCTAATTGGCCCACTTTTGATAAGTGCCAACATTTAAACTAACATTTAAAATTTTAAACTTCAATAACTCCGAAGTCCTTAGTGTTACGCATCTGATATTTTACAGGCAGGTTAACATAGCACTAGTAAACATAATGTGTGAAAATTAGATGCTAATAGCTAAAGACAGCTGCGAAAAAAAATTTCAAAATAAGGTAAAAAATACATAACTTTCTTTATTGTTCACCTAGAAATTAATTATATGTTTCTAAAAATAGCAGATGGATTTTATGGGTCAGATTGTACTTGCAAGCTTTGACCCGAACAAACATATCTACATACATTGAAACATTGCAAGTAAAATAAAAAAACTGTAAAAATATATTTTTATTTTGTTTGACAGATAATTGAATGATATAATAACTTTAAATGTCACCAAAGTTAAATTCAAGATCTTTAAAACAAAAAAACCGTATTCAAATTCTAATTAGCTCACTTTTGATAAGTGCCCACATTTAAAATTTTAAAATTCAATAACTCCGAAGTCCTAAGTGTTACGCATCTGATATTTTAGAGGCAGGTTAACATAGCACTAGTAAACATAATGTTTGAAAATTAGATGCTAATAGCTAAAGACAGCTGCGAAAAAAAAATTCAAAATTAGGTAAAAAATACATAACTTTATTGTTCACCTAGAAATTAATTATATGTTTCTAAAAATAGCAGTTAGTGGATTTTATGGGTCAGATTGTACTTGCAAGATTTGACTCGAACAAACATATATCAACATACATTCAAACATTGCAAGTAAAATAAAAACACTGTAAAAATATATTTTTATTTTGTTTGACAGATAATTGAATGATATAATAACTTTTAATGTCACCAAAGTTAAATTCAAGATCTGTAAAAACAAAAAATCCTATTCGGATTCTGATTAGCTCAGTTTTGATAAGTGCCAACACTAACATTTAAAATTTTAAAATTCAATAACTCCGAAGTCCTAAGTGTTATGTGATATGTTACAGGCAGGTTAACATATCACTAGCAAACATAATGTGTGAAAATTAGATGCTAATAGCTAAAGACAGCTGCGAAAAAAAGTTTCAAAATTAGGTAAAAAAATACTTAAATTTCTTTATTGTTCACCTAGAAAATAATTAAGTATATGTTTCTGAAAATAGCAGTTAGTTGATTTTATGGGTCAGATTGTACTTGCAAGATTTGTTCCCAAGATCCCAACAAACATACCTACATACATTCAAAAATTGCAAGTAAAATAAAAAAAACTGTAAAAATATAATTTTATTTTTTGACAGATAATTGAATGATATAATAACTTTTAATATCACCAAAGTTAAATGCAAGATCTGTAAAAATAAAAAAATTCTATTCGGATTCTGATTAGCTCACTTTTGATAAGTGCCAACCCTAACATTTAAAATTTTGAAATTCAATAACTCCGATGTCCTAAGTGTTACGCATCTGATATTTTACAGGCACGTTAACCTAGAACTAGTTAACATAATGTGTGAAAATTAGATGCTAATAGCTAAAGACAGCTGCGAAAAAAAATAGTTTCAAAATTAGTTAAAAAAATACATAACTTTCTTTATTGTTCACCTAGAAATTCATTACATGTTTCTAAAAATAGCAGTTAGTTGATTTTAGAGCATGCTATAATTGAAACTTAAAAACTTTCGTTACGAAGAAAGTTACAGCATTTCTAAGGGTTTTTCTGGTAACTATAGAAAAAAAATTAAAAAAATTATAACTCCGGTTCTAAACGGAATTAACTTATGGGTGTTCTACTCTAGTATTCAAAAAAGCCTTAAGTTTCGATTAGTAGCATAAAAAAGGGATGTCCGATTTTCAGGTCATTTATCACACTGTGGAACGGTATTAAGAAAAACGCGGTGCCCGAGGCAGTATGTATACAGAGAGGAATTTATCTTTGCGTCTAGTTGACTCGGTCAGGTACAATTAGGCTGGAACCACATCTGTGCGCATCTATTCACATTTTGTCCATGCGAAACTGTCATTGTTCATAGAGTCGTGTACGCACCGAAAAGCCGCATTGATGCGTACACGACTTTATGAAAAATGACAGTTTTGTACGGACAAAATGCGAATCGATGCGCACAGATGTGGTTCCAACCTTAAGGTCTGGAGGCCGATGGCACACAATATTGCGGGTCAAATGGGAATAAACCCAAGCAGTAAGCATAAAAATAAATCTATTAAATATATATATTATTATCTAAATATTGAAGATCTAAAACATTTATAGGTATCTGAATACCATCAAGTTGTGCTAGGACTGTTAAGAGGTTTTAGATGTCAGATTCTTTCGATAGTTCGCTGGTAACAAACAGAGGGACAGACCGGAAAGATTTAGTTCGTTCTAAGTTTTGACCCCTTGTCAGTAAGAGGGGACACGGACAGATTTTTATTCCAATCTGTCCGCCTATGAAAACACCCGGGGGACAGACCGAAAATATTAGTTCGATCTGTCCCCTCATTGGTAACAGGTGGACAGATTGCACTTTTTATTCCCATCAGCCCCCTGAGGTGAAAGACCGGAATTTTTTGGATCTCTTTAACGTATAAATTGCGATTAACTATTTTATAAGATAAATAATAATCAATAATTATACTAAAGCATATTATTTTTATGTTTTGTGCTTATTGGTTTTTATGAACTACCATTAATATGAATTATATGAAAGCAATTCTTTTTAATTAAAATATAATATTGCACATTTACAAATTGCAGTCCTAGTTTTATCGAAGGTACAGCACAATGTATAAAATATACAAAGTTGTAGTAATAATATAATAATTATTGGTGGTAACTTTTACTTTCTATTCAACCTATCTTCACTCAAATTCGTTTCATTTTTATTTTTTTACATAAAAATACTAATCATATTAATAAGTATTGTCGTTGTTATACTTACCCATGATTAAATACATGATTAATATAATTACATGATTTGGATCCCATAAAAATTTTTGGTTTAATATACCTACTATTACACTTAAATTAATGCAGATAACATATCACAAAAAGACCTTAATCATAGTGGCAATATCTGGGAAATTCAGATTAAAAAGCCAGGTGCTAGGGAGTTCTCGACTTCAGCTAAACAGGAATATTTTACTTAGACAGTGAGGTGTTCAGAAATATATTCTATTTACCATTAGATGAATTTAGACCAATTAATTAACAGTCCAAATTGCACGTAAGCCCCCGTTCTGTGTCAACCGACAAAGTTGATGGATTACTATAGTTTGACGTTACCACTTAACAACAAAGTAAAATGGATCTAAAGGTCCTATTTTAAAGTCTTATTTTTAATAAAGCAGGGTTTTCTGTCTCCATACTTGAGTATTGGTGCGGGGAAAGCGCTTCCCCGGTTACATTCTTCAAGCCTCATCATGGCATCGTTACACATGTATGAAGAAATTCAAGCTTTAAAATAAGCTGTTAAGAGCCATTTTACTTTGACTTTATATCGAATATAGAAACCCGAAAAGTGTTCCACCCGAAAGTGATATGCAAACTACCTAAATACTAACCACATCATCTTAAGTCAATAACTGTCCTTACAAGAGAGCATGCGCCATGCATAATGCGAAGGATCCACGCATTATGCATGATTCAAATTCACCCCCGTTAAGACATTCGCTAATTGTTGCACTGTTCACAAAATATTCCTACTGTGGGGGTTGTATAAAAATGATTGTTACAGTGGTATTACTGGCTGGTACTCTCTCGCTATTGGCTAATATGTATTGACGCAGCAAGAACGTCATAAATTCAGCCAATCAGAAGTGATTGTAATGGTCACGCTGTAGCAATCACTGTTAGACAAGCCCACAGTTATAATTATAGTATAGAATGGCAATTAAAATGTATGTCCACCGATGGCCAACATGATATTCTCGAAGGCTATCCAGTTGATCAAGGCCCACGGGCCCAGCCTCATCCACAGCGGGAGGAAGCCTTTGTACAGGGAGAGTATACCTTCGTTCTTCACGGACTGTCGGAGGCAGTCGATCATGCCACGGTACAAGGTGCCTCTGAAAAGAAAAAGTAGGTAAAGTAATCAAAACAAATCGTGTTGGACACGTACTCACTCCTGTGTGTGCATGTTGCTTGCGAGTGTGGGTGTGTCGAAGAAATATATAGAACTAAAAATATTAAATTTCAATTGGATTTGATTTATGAACGCGCCTTATGATTTACATATCTACTAGCTGATGCCAGCGAATTCGCGTGGATCTAGTTTTTAAAATCCCGCGGGAACTTTTTGATTTTCCGGGACAAAAATTAGCCTATGACACACTCCTGGTCCTCAACCTTACCTACCCATCCAAAAAATCACGTCGATCCGTAGCTCTGTTGTTGCGTGATTGAAGGACAAACCAACAAACAAACACTTTCGCATTTATAACATTTGTAAGATTTTTTACTCTCTCCATAAAATAGGTATGTACTAACATATTAATATGTATATTAACTTACGTGACAACGAGGTTCAAATACACACGTTAATATTCTTATTAAATCAATAATATTATTTGGAGCTTTGTTGTATCTAATCATGTATTTGTATCGAAAGGGAAAGGATTCATTGCATCGAGCGTGCGCGGGTCCCGACTTTGACCCCGTTCTTTGACCTCGGCCGTACTTTAAACACTCAACCTACATAATGCCTACGTACCGCTCGCAGTTACGTCAAAATATTTCCATGCTACATTATTTATCGATAATTTAGGAATTCCTATTTTACATTAAATTTCCGGTTGATGCTCACATTGTTTTTTTTTTTCAACATTATGCTACATTGATAAGTTATTCAAAAAGACAAATGATTTTTTTTAAGTTTTAGTACCCTGTCTATTCATGGAGATTAGTTGCAAGATTCCTTGAACTTGAAAGATGTTAAAGTCGTTTATAACACGGTACGGTAGGTCTGTACTATAAAAAAGTACATAGGTATTTAAACTCGATTCATTCCAAGGAGGAGTTATTCTTGGAGCGATAAGAAATATGTAATTGAACCCTGTCAACCAGGGTATAAAAAGTACTGAATCCTAAGTTGTGGTAGTTTTTGATTGCGAAAAGTCCACAGAAAATTGTCGATGTGTTTACAATAAGAAAGAGAATGAAAGCAGTTCAAACGGTGTGCGCTCACATACCTAAGTGCATAGCTGAATTTAGTTCACGCGGAGTACCTATCTTCAAACCAGTTCCCTGTCCCTGTTAGCGCTCGCTTTGTTCACGAAAATATCGGTTTTAAATTGCTATTGCAGTTGTCAAGTATGAACTACCTAGATGCACAGTGCAATCGAAAAAATTTCGCGCTCGCTTCGCTCGCGACAGTGTCTTTTCTGAATTGGTGTTGTAAGAACCAAGTATGAATAACATAGTTAAGTAGTAGATCTTTCATTAAGTTGGTATGTACACAAAAGTAAATACGATGCTTTATTAATTAAACATACGCTCTAAATAACATAAACACGGAGCAATACGCTAAACTCAGCCTATTTGACGACATGTTGAAACAAAACAAGTGCCTAACATGGCTTACAATGTAACTTAAGGTGGATACCCATAGGGGCTATCCCCTTGTAACAGCTTGAATCATCGAAGCGAGCATTATATTCCACACCATGACACCGCCGCTCACACAAGCACTCTGGTCCCATAAGACTGAGATCTATAGATCGTAGTCTGGCTCTGCTTGAGACTCAAGATAGAGTTAAAATGAGACACATATATGTCCTGACATAAATTTGTCCCGTTTTAACTCAGGGTTAAGTCTGAGCTGAGTGAGAGTGCCATCTATAGATCTCACCCTAAGAATGCCCATGAATCTATGTTGCAACCAGCTGCGGAATTATCTAAAAATGATTGCTATAGTTTTACGTTTGCAATTATCTCGCTATTCCTATCATCATCATCATTAACAGCACATCAATGGCTCACTACTGAGCGTAGGTCTCCTTTCAGAGAAGGGTTATAGGCCATAGTCCACCACGCTGGCCCAATGCGAATTGGCTGACTTCACACATCTTCGAGAACATTATGAAGAACTCTCAGGTGTGCAGGTTCCTCACGATGTTTTCCTTCACCGTTGAAGCAAGTGATATTTAATTGATTGAACGCACTTGACTCCGAAAAGTGAGAGGTGCGTACCCGGGATCGAACCTGCGACCCCCCGAATAGGAGACCACAGTCCTAACCACTAGGCTGCACTGCTCTCGCTATTGGCTAAGATGTATTATTGTTGCAGCAAAATGCCATAAATTCTACCAATCACCACAGTTCAGGCTATAGCAATAAAATGCAGCTTTTACGTAATTAAACAAAAGGACATTTTGTCAAATCTGTCTTTTTTTCCCTTCCTGGGTTAACTAACCCGGCGTCTCTGCAAGCGGGCCTTAATGGTCTTATTTACATATCGAACGCGGCTGGCATCATACTCGTAGATTGAACAGCTCTTCGAATTATGTGTCCCGATAATACTCTAAGGCCCCGCCCTTTTCCACTTCAGCTTCGCGACTCGCTGAGGTATGTCGATTATCGGTACCTAACTTTGGTTCTCCTACGGATCTCCTCATTTCTGATTTGATCTCGCAGGGATACTCCGAGCATAGCTCGCTCCATCGCCCGCTAAGTGACCCTGAGCCTAAGCCTATGGAATGTATATAGATATTTTTACACTTAATCACTGTAATTCTTAGGTTGATACTTTTCAAAGATTCAAATTTTGATAATTTAATTACAGGTTGTTAAAAACAACAACCTATCACAACTTGTTGTTGTTAAAATATTTTATGACAATCAGTGTAGGAATATCGGTGCCTATCAAGAAAATCCTTATACAAATATTATATGTAATACGAAAGTATGTTTTTGTTCAATCACACCGCAACAAAGCTACAGATCGACGTGATTTTTAGCATTGGTAATGGGTATATAGCTGAGGCCCTGAAGAGTGACACTAGACTACTTTTTATTCCGGAAATAAAAATACTTCACGTGGTGCTGCGGTAGTTGCGGGCAAAAGTTAGTTAAGAATAATATACACAAAAATGTCTTACCTTTCTACCTCCTCCTCCCCCTCCCACAGGCGCAGGCGGCGGCGGCGCGGGGTTCTGTGCTACGAACAAGCTCTCAGTTCTTTTCGGTTGATAGGGCGAGGGTGAGATATCTTGTCCTAGTGTCCTTTTGCGTAATAGCGAATCCTCGAAAGGCTGGTGATCCCTCGACGAAGCGCGGGACACTGACCCGCGCCCGGAAGCCAAGTGACCGTTGCCAGCCGGAGTAGCTTCGCGAGACGGCGGGCGCGACGCGGGCATGGGCTGCGGCGCCACGGATCCAGCCCGCGAGCCGCCGCCGGGGGGCGCAGCCTCCACTGATGGTTGTCGCGATCGCCTGCCGTATCGATCCACACTAGAATCTCTACTTGGTGGTCTTTTGTAGTGGTCGAAGTAGTCGATTGAAGGCCGACTTCCCGGTGGTCGTTGTTCACGATCTCCATTAATAATATCTTGCTCTGTTGCAGTGGTACGATAGGACGGTTGGTCCATTGCTTGCTGTCGATACATTTGTTTATCAGGTGTTTGTCTGTAGCCTTGTTGGTCCATTGGAGGTTGCCGGTACATCTGCTGGTCCGGTGGTTGTCTGTAGCCCGGTTGGTCCGGTGGTTGTCTGTAGCCCTGCTGGTCCATTGGCTGTCGGTAACCCTGCGGGTCGATTGCCTGTCGGTAGCCTTGGGAATCTGTATTTAGCGCACTTCTATCGAGAGGTCCCTCAGAATGCACTGTACCGGTACGAAGTTCGTTTCTGGCATAGGCCGCCATACTAGCATCCGTATAAACATTACATTGCGGATCGTTCGTAGGTAAAGCGAGAACGCTTTGTCTTCGTGCTACTCCCGCTGAAGAAGTCCAGTCCGAGGGTGGTTTCTGGTCAGATGGGGGTCTCATGGTAGCAGAAGGTCTGCGATTTTCAGAATATATTATAATAAACAGTAGGTTCCTTTTATGACGTAAAAACCCACTAAGAAATACAGGTGGGCCAGTCCAGGTGGATATAAAATTTTTTTTAGATTGTTCACTTAAGGGCCTACCAGGACCCGTAAGGAAAAATTATTAAGCCGGAGATTATTAGGCGCAGGCGGAGAGAGATTAGGCGCAGGACCAACGGCTTTACGTGCTCTCCAAGGCACGGGGGTGAAACAACGCCAACTTCCTAACTCCGGGCTAGTACTGAGAATTTCTTACGGAAAACCCCAATACTTGATATGATCCGACCCGGGACTTGAACCAGGGACCTCGTTGGCCGCAGTCAAATACGAGACTAACGAGGCAGTTAAAATTAAAGGACATACTGCAGTCTTCACAAACAATTAAGTAACATTTTTTTCAGTAAGGTCGTTATTTACACGAATGAGGAACGAAGACTTTTGAAAAATCATAACTTTATGAGCTTCACTTTTATGAGCTTCACTTGTATGTTTGTAACAATGTTTGTAACCGACTTCTTAAGGCGCGATTTTGACCCACTTTAAACGGCCAGATTTCGTTCAAACTTTGTAGATTTTTCGAGGACCGATGACAATACACTAATTTGATAAAAAAACAAAAAAAAACTTGTATGTTTGTAACCGACTTCTTTGGGCGCGATTTCACTTGTATGTTTGTAACTTGTAACCGACTTCTTTGGGCGCGATTTCACTTGTATGTTTGTAACAATGTTTGTAACCGACTTCTTTGGGCGCGATTTTGACCCACTTTAAACGGCCAGATTTCGTTCAAACTTAGTAGATTTATCGAGGACCGATGACAATACACTAATTTGAAAAAAAAAACAAAAGTCATTCAAAATTAGTTGCCGAAAAAACAGCTATTATATACTAGGAAGGTACTGCACTAGCGCGCCTAGTAAAATAAATGAACATAATATTTATAGATATAGATATATCACCATCCATGTTAATTTTACATGGATATATGTAGATATATTAAAATTAAAAAAACAAGCTATTAAAAATAAACCAAACTAAAAAGTAGAAAATAAATAATAGTTTAAAAAAACTAAAAACACGCTTTTTATAGAAAACCAAACTAAAAAATAGAAAATAAATTTTAATAAATTAATTGGAAATCTATTTAGGCAGATACAGTATTAATCCATATCAACTTATTTAGACCTAGCGCAAACATACAACTTTTAGTTGAACAACTATTTAGTTGTGTTTCATAAGTTTATAGGAATGTACTGCGATCATAGAATGTGCGCAAACTATCAACACGATAGTTGCTCGACAAAAAATCAAAATGCCGTATCGATTTGCTTTTGATTATAGTTTAAATGTGTGGAATTCACGAAAAGTACCTACACAACTCGACTAAACAGTTTAGTCGATGTAAAAGTTATATGTATGCGCCTTACCTTACCCTAAGCATTTCATGCACACTATGATAATCCTTTACACCATATAATTTAAATGAATATCTTAGTAGGTAGTTATCGCAAAATAAAAACTATCGCGCGCCAAAATAAATTCAAGCGCGCGCCGCGAGTTATGTATGCCGAGTGCTTCCGAGCGATAGGTACTTCTTTTATAAGCCTACGTACTGTTCAATATGTTGTTCAAGGTATAACTTACGGAGCATTCCAAAGAGTTTGCAAAGCATAAGCGTAATATACTCTACTACCCGTGCCCAGCCGGAGTGGGTCGCTAGTAGTTAGAATAGAATACAAAAGAAATGTTTTTTATTCAAATAAACTTTTTTACATGTGCTTTTGAATCGTCGATGAGTCTACCACTGGTTCGGAATGCCCTTCCTGCCGAGAAGAACCAGCAAGAAACTCGGCAGTTGCACTTTTCAAAACAAGTTTACAATATAATAGATATTATGCTATGTATGCAGTGTTTCCACAATGAGGGGAAGTTCCACAGCAGCATACCTAATTATAATTCAATAACTCTTACCAATTAAATTGGAGACCTACATACAAAGTCTACATCAGCTATTGCAACGTTAATTAACGCCATATATTATTATTTTATATGTACAACGAATTGGAATAAAATTGGAAAACGTATGTGGGTTGTGAAATTAATAATACGCACGCACGTGAATATTATGTTTAATAGTAATACCAATTTAAACTGTGCGGTTTAGCTCTACGAAATAGGTGTAATTTCTACCTGTACCAATTAATTTAGTTTTCGCAGCAAAATTAACGTTTGCTTGGATTTGGGAATTATTCTAATCGAAGGGTAAATAACTTTAAGGTGAATAGAGTGAGCTCAAGAACAATTACCTACTACTCCTGTATCTACTGTGCAAAAGATTAATTACAAATTATACAATTATATTTTTTATAGTTTTTAGCCTACGGTCTTCAGTTCACGGTTTTTATAAACGATTATTTCACGCATTCTGCGGTAAACACAACAAAGCAAAGTGTTTCGACAGTTTTCACAACCTAGACAGGAATTTCAGAGTTCAGGGCTGTAAAAATTAAATTATTTGCACAAAGTTGCCCAACGTTGAATGATAAAACCGTAGCAGCAAAACTGCAGAAGCGCCACCAAGACTTGCACGTTGTATGACATGCGGAACAGACGCGAACTCTGCATGCAGTTTCGCTATAGGTAGTAGACTAGTAGGTACAAGTATAACGTAAAATTTTTGTGATTGGCACTGACAGAACGATTTTCCCAAAGTAATAATTATGAACTATATTATATGATCTACACACTAGGTATAAAAATGGAAAAACAACTATTCATCAGCAACTCGTCCACGGCTCACTACTGAGTGCAGGTCTCCTGTCAGAGAAGGGTTAGACTGGGTTTGCACGGCGCGGTTCGCACCCGCGCCCGCAATGGTTGCGGTACCGCTAGTACTGCGCCCGCCGCGGGCGCAAACCGCGCCATGAAAATTGAAACTTCATTTTCCATACAAATCTGCATTCTACGGAGGCCGCGGGCCCGCAACCGTTGTAGGCGCGGGTGCCGAACCGCGCCGTGGAAACTCAGTCTTATAGGCCATAGTCCACCACACTGGCCCAATGCGAATTGGCGGACTTCACATACCTTCGAGAACATTATAGAGAACTCTCAGATGTGCAGGTTTCCTCACGATGTTTTCCTTCACCGTTGAAGCAAGTGATATTTAATTGCTTAAACGCACATGACTCCGAAAAGTCAGAGGAGGGTACCCGGGATCGAATCTGCAACCCCCCCCCCCAATAAGAGACCACAGTCCTAACCACTAGGCCTATCACTGCTTTAAACAACTACTACAGGGTGTAATTATTTGTCTTAGGGTGGAGGTGTTGTAGGGACATCGCCGAAATCGCCGTGGTCTTGGATCAAAGTAGAGGTAAAATAATTTTATTTTAATTATATTTTAAATAATGTAGAATTTCATTCCAGCCATTGTTCTTCAACTTAAGGTCACAGTTGATACATTGCATCAAAATTTGAAGAAAATATATGCTAATTATAATAATATATTATGCCCGTACAAAAAACGGTCACCTTGTCAACTTCAATTTCGGTGACTTCCAAAATTCCGACCTGACTCGAACAGTCCAAAGAAAAATAATTTTTAAGGGACAACCCTATTATGGTACGCTATAAATTTTGACAGTCATAATGACTATGTCAAGTTTTAAGTACCGTAATCAGTACCTACACCTACCCTTCTGAGTGGAACATTATTTTGCACTGGCGATATTATGACCACGATTCTTTCATGACGGCGACCAAGTTTCGAGCTCCTACTAATTTATTATTCGGCACCGTTGTCGTTGCCACTTGAGCGATCAAAATTTTGAACACTTCATTTCCGGATTAAAAGACTAAAACTTATTGCATAAAACGCAAAAGCAAAGCTGAAGTGGGCAATGGATGGGGCATAAAGTGGCGACCTCGCAACGGGGAGCAGTGTTTGCAGACCCCCACTGGGTGGACCGACGACATCAGAGAAGAGAGGAGTCGCACGAAGCCGCTGGATACAGGAGGCGAAAGGCCTAGGCATGTGTACAAAAGACCTATGTCAGCAGTGGACGTCTGCCGGTAAAGAAGAACGCACAAAAGTGGCCGTAATCGTGTTAGCCGATGTCTTCTTGTACTGTTTCCATTTTCTCACTCCACGGTGTGTAATTTCTTTCGATAAGAAAATACTGAACATAACTGAAAAAAAGTTATGAGCAGGCTGTATCATAGACGAATTATATTTACTACTGGCTATATAGCTCGTTGTCGGCGCAAAATTAATCCTTGCGCGCGCGCTATTTATAATAATCGTTTGCACGCACGCCGTCCACAAGCAGGAAGATAATTATATTGTTTTCCATTTCATAATGTTCTTAGTATTTTTCAATTATTGGGTAAAAAAACATACAAGTACCCAGTTACGGGTTCTAAAATGTTTTCAGCTGTCTCAGCATTCTCTAAAAAACCTTCTCTTCTCTAAAAAAAAGTGTTTTTACGTGATAATGCATAAATCATTTACGAATCCTAATAATATTCACTAAACCTATGGGTTATAATAATTATATAGACTGGCAGCGCCACAATATTTTTATTCTAAGCCGGGCTAAAAATATTTTCTGCTTCAAATACTTCATGTACAATACAGTGAGATAATATGAAAGAAGAAAAATAGCGGAAAGGAATTGAGCCAGACCGCTACTAAGTGCGTACGGGACTTTCTATTTTATTGAATTTTCCGCTAAAGTTGCTCGAACAATATGTACTCACGAAAATAGTATGGTAAAACTGTTGTGTGATAAAATACCAACGCTTTCTAAAGATTTAGATCTAAAATCGTAAATAAAAAAATAATTTCTAAAAACAGTAATATCAATAAAGATTACATAGTAAACAAAAAACATCCACAAGCTCGTTTATAAAAGAAAAAATAAAATCTCAGAACTCTGTAGTAAAAAGTTAGGTACAACCGATTCCATAAAGTCGAACAAGTTATTTTTAAAATTCGCTTACGCAAAAGTCATTGGTTAAAAATCTAGTTGAAAAGTGTACAAAATAAATGTTTGCTACCAAATTACTAGAGCAGCTAACTTTTCAACAAAAAGCAACAAAGGAGAAATCGACGGAGAACCTATCAAAACTTGAGAAAATTCAATAAAGGCACTTGGAAAGTTTGTTAAACCGAGTAACGGGAATATTCTTATAAAAAAGACCCTCAATTTGTGTCGCCGGTAAAATAAAAATAACGAGGGCCACAACAATGCCTCTGAGGTAGAATCGATTTTACCAATTTCTCCAAGTTGCTGGTAAATTTGTATAAAACAAAAAGGTTACAATGTTGTAATTCTTGTACATGCAATTTTCGCAATGCAACTGCAATCGGATGTATCAGCAGATGTACCTGTAAAGAAAAAGAAAAATATTTAATTGACATTGTTGCATATTGTTATATTTATAGTCGAGATGATATTAGTATATAGTAATATATAATTGGTTGTGCGCGCAACCAAACTCTTCTTAAATAATAGCATGCAAAATTTTATAATTACGTGTATAACTAATCAGGGGATATATTATTATTAAGTAATTTTTAAGCTATTGCATAGCTTTTATCGCGGGCTTTGAACTAGGACAAACAGTTTGAGCGCGGCGACCGAATCAAGAAATTCCGTTACGAAAATAAACAACACCGTCGTTCAGTAAGCGTTCAACATTTTAGAGGTTCATAAGTAGCTCTGTTTGGCGCAGTGGGTGAGCGACCGCTTTCTTTACCGTATGGTGTATGATGTCGCAGGTTTGAATCTCACTCGCGAAGAAATGGCGTTGGTCCCAGAATTTGCAAATCTTAGCAAGTTATTAATTAATCATGCACTATAGATATACCAAGAGTGATGCGCGAAGCGACAAAATCTCGACAATTTACGCAGCGACTATTAGATATAAACTTATTAGCAACATTGAAATTAAATTAGGGACACACAGGTCACAGACTGATGCACGGGTAATTGGATTTTACAGCATACCCGTACTAGGGAGCTCTCAAAATTAGGTACCTGTAGTTTAGGTAGGTTTGGTAGGTAGTAGGTACCAATACTGAAACCTCGATAGCCCAATGGATGCGAACTGAAATCAGAATGGTCGACGTTCGATCCACGGTGCAATAGTGTCGTACCCACTTCTAACACAAACTTTCAGCTTGTTTGGAGGGAAGAAGAAAATACCTATTAGCCAAGTTAAGCATGTCTAATATCCTTTGAAAAATATTATATAATTGCAGTGTTAGAACTACCCTATAAAGGGAATGAACAGAAATGTCATTTTGTAGTCTTATTAAATTTTGCTCTACTAATTGCAATGCAGATAATTTCTTATTACTTGACTACGACAAAGTCAAAAGGAAGGGCTTTAAGGAACGGAACTAAGCATGAACAGAATATAAGTTATAGTTTCTGTTGTTCTGCACAACTGGAAAGAGACTGACTTCCAAGACACGGGTTCTCCTAGTTTGGGAGTTCAGAGAAGAGAAAAAGTTTTATGATCATTTTTATATGCTTATGTATTTTTACTGTAATAATTATTGTAAGTGTGAAATTTTATTTCAATAAATAAATTATTATTATTATTTATTATAATTGACGCAATTTTAGTTTCAGGTGTAGCTGTAGCATCGAAGATCGAGATCAAACAGTTTTAAGATAACCGAAATAAGGTTCGAAGCGAAGGGTAAACAAATAAACAGTTCGTCCTAACTCTACATATTCAAATGAGTTTGTTGACGGGCCTAACATAATCAACTCCCACTACAAAGTCCTATCGATATTCGATAGCTTAGCCATAAAAACCCTAACCGTGCCTTATATATTTGTGCGTGACATTAACCGTATTGATTTTGTTTGCGCGCGCAACCCTAATCCCCACCCCAGATGAGGGGGGAGGGCAAAAAAGGAACAAGGGTGAACGACGTTCCGATTCGAACATTTTTATAGGGGTGTCTGAATCCCTAAGGTTAATGCTACGATATGTAAGATACAAGAAATGTGCATTATCTACCATTTTCCATTTAAATGTTTTTCAGTATGAATCATTCTTAGTTCGTCTCATCCTTATTTGGTGGTACGGTGTTTGCGATCGTCACAATCAATATCATATAGCATCAATAGCATTTTTAGACAATTCCGCGGCTACTCAGCAGAGCTGTCATATGGCACTGTCTGGCCAGCGTGCTGGTATCAACGAATTTCTTCTCCTGAGGTTGCGCCAAATTTTATTTTCCACCTTTCACGGGTTACGGAACCCTAATTAGGTATCAATCGGTTCGTTATTACTATGGTCTGGACGAAATAGACTACATTTATTTTTATCCAAACAAAAACAATATGACATTCTCAATATTTATTGTATGGCCACTTGATAGTGCTTCTAATATTATTTTAAATCTATATATTACTAGCTGATGCCCGCGACTTCGTCTGCGTGGATTTAGTTCATAACATCCCGCGGGAAATCTTTGTCACCCTCCAGGTTCTCAACTAAGTATACCTATCCAATAAATCACGTCAATCCGTAGCTTTGTAGCAGGAAACATTTGATCGTCTTGCTCGCGGCATTGCTAATGATGATTCAAAGAGAAAACATATTACTGATATTATCAATTACGTTTAGCTATCATTTTTATAATTGTCAAATTTTTAACCATACTTAACCAAAGACAAAATTACGTTTAGCTGTCATTTACGTTTTGTTATTCCACTGTCATTTGCGTTTTGTTGTACCACGTTTTATAGTGACTTGACGGAAACGCGGTCGAACGGGATAAAAAGTATCCTATGTCCGTCTCCTGGTTCTAAGCTACCTCTCCACCAATTTTCAGCCAAATCGGTTCATCCGTTCTTGAGTTATAAATAGTGTAACTAACACCACTTTCTTTTATATATATAAGATGTACAACTGGTTGAAGACATTTTTTTTTTTCATTAAAATATGACATTTGTAATATTATCCAATTTTATCGTAGTCCAGTTGCAGCAAGAAACTTATATTAATATTTATGTATTTAAGCTTCTTTGGTTGCAATTTTATAATTTTTTTTTCGTGTTTAGAAGCAATAAAATCTTACATGTTATAGAAGATGATTGAACCTCTAAATAATACTGAAAATTGTTGAGGTTTGAAACATTTCTATTTATTCAACTCATACGTACCATGGGGTGCTATTGAAGCCATGTTGAAACGGGTTATTCAATATTCAATGTATTTTGCTCAAAGCACTGATTGCTTTACAACCAGGTGAGCGGAAACCTATCCATAGGGTTGATGTTTGTACCGATGCCAGCCTTTTGCTTCGTACGCCCAACGAACGACGATGTCTAAAAATTGTCAGAGATTTATTATTAAAAAAATTTGAAATAAAATCCTACTAATGTTATAAATGCGAAAGTTTGTGAAGATGGATGTTTGTTACTCTACCACGCCACGACGAATGAACCGATTTGGCTGAAATTTGGAATATTGATAGCTCATACCCAGGATTAACACATAGGCTATTTTATCCCGGAAAATTAAGGAGTTCCCGCGGGAATTAAAAAACCGTTTATCCACGCGGACGAAGTCGCGGGCATCATCGAGTTATGAAATAAATGCTAATTTTCTATCTAAAGTTTCAAGCTATTATTCGTTTCCCATGCCCATTATAAAATCCCCTAAAACACTCCTTCATAATAACATTGTATCTACCTATATTATGAAAAAGTTTCTCTTAAACCCGCTGAAGACAAACAAAGGGTGGAGAACGCACAGACACTTATTAAAGTATCCTTTTTAAGTACTTTACAGGTATATATAATACTAGTAGGGCGCGTGGGTGCGCGGCCCGCAAGCGGACCGCGGTTTTTCTATTCGTCAAGTAGACTTTCAGGTCCTGATCGTTTTCTATCAAATAACCACTCTTCCATCTTTTATACTCTCCGAGATAGATGCCGATGAAATTGGTATGGCCGCCATCTTGAATCCGCCATTTTGAATTTTTTTTCAGCTCATTGCCAATTGGATGAGGTTTCGAGTATTTTTTGTTTGAGCACCTCCCACCTATCTTCAATACCCTGGCCGTGCTCTTCACCCGTCTCCGAAATCCTCAATCATCAGCTCTCTCCATAATTTTCCTCCGAATGAATTTTTGTCTTCTGTACGAAACAATCAGTGAAAAAAATTTTTTTCATACAAAATTTTACAGGAGAGGTGATCAATCAGTCAGTGAATCAGTGAATCAGCACGAACAGCTATATATATATTAATATAATATAGAAGTATCTACTTTGGTCTTTGATTGGTTGCTAACGAAATATTTCATCGCTATCAAATAGTACCTAATTCATATACTTATTCACGATATATGTTAAGATGGTGCAGACATTATAGCCATATCCTCGTCAATACCAATGCTATTTGAACCTTTATATTATATTCCTGTTCTGTTTGTCATTTGGTCTCGCACACTATTTTGCAATATAAGGTTCAATGAAATCAGAGATATCTTCAAACAGACACGATATTGAGATCCGCTTTATTTACGAAAAACTAGAACACGAAATGTGGAACGTGGAAAGGTTATCAAAAGGATCATTCAATGCTGGTGCTGAAAAGTCATTCATCCATTCATTCATCTCAACCCATCTGCAGTCCACTACTGTGCACTAGTGTCCTCTCGAATGTTAGGCCAATGATAGGCGTTTAGGCCATAGTCCACCATGCTGTACAAACGGCAACTAACAAGTCATTAAAATGAAAAATATCCTGTCTGATATTATAAGAATATCTAATAATATCTTTTGTAGATATTATACAATGAGGTAACATTTTTGAATAAACATGCGCAAAATTATGCAACGGACTTTGGCGTTTTTGAGATAAATTCGTTATAAACCGACTTAAAAAAATATTCAATTTTATAATTCAATTTTATACTTTGTACTGGCGTGGGCGTTTGAAGTCGGTCTTTTAAAAAGAACTTACGCGGTAACGGTGTGCAAAGCTGCGAGGTTCAGAGTGACGTGTGTGACTTACCTATATCATATTATGTCACACATGTTTTATTTCACTTAGACAACCATACCTAAAGTCGGATTTTTAATTAGACGAAGTCAACTGACGTTTACTGTGTTGTCAGTTTTTGATGAAAATAAAATAGTGTTGTGACTAAAGGATCCACATCAATCACTTACTCATTACGTCGCGCGTCGTGTACCAAAACACTTATTTTTTTATTTACTAAGAAAATTCTCAAATTGTGTCTATTATAATTGATACAAAAATATTTTGAATAGCAATTATGATCTTCTCTGAGAGGAGACCTGCGCTCAGTAGTGGACTGTTGATGGGTTGCTGATGATTATGTCCCTATTGTCATGTAGGGGAAAAAGAAAAGTTTCTGTTTATGTAATTCTATAATTAGGTAGGTACTGTAGCGCATAAAATAATGGTCAAAACAAAGCATTGGCAAGTACCCTGTTAGCGCCTTGCGCCCGTCGCCCCGTATCTCATGAGATGACCCGGGGGCGGAGCCCAGGGGCGCCCTCGTGTATCAGCTTCTCAGCCGCCCCCCGCCAGAGGGGGTCTTGGGTTGAATTACGTAGCTTGTCAGCTATAACCAATAGGTAGTCGTAGTAGGTACCTACCATATAGGTACATACGGTAATTTGATACTTAGGGAATAGGTACTAAGTATAGGATAATATATCTGAATAATAATCCTGCTTCCTAGGTACTAATAATTAGTATAAACTAGCTGATGCCCGCGACTTCGTCCGCGTGAATTTAGTTTTTAAATCCAGCGGGAACTCATTGATTTTCCGGGATCACAAATATCTGACAGATAGCGTTTAAATTTATGTTTCACAAGTGTCCGTTGAGACAGATATTTTATCTGTTAGATATATAATATCAGACGCTTTAACGGATAGTGGTGAAACAGGTCCTAATTGTTCCTTTATTTTTTATTTATACTTATTAATGATTTCCGTACGTTTTAAACGTACGAAAATCATTAGTTCTCCAAAGGGAAATCAGATTCTGCTTAGAAGAGTTCGCAAGCGAGTCAGTAGTTTTAAACTGAATTCAAAAAAGGAGGAGGTTATCAATTTGACGCGTATTTTTTTTCATAACTCCATCAAATCTGAACCGATTTCAATATTTTTTTTTCTTTTAAATGTCATACCGTAAGGTTATTCCCATTTAAATTTGATGAAGATCTGATCTTCGGTGATGGAGGACGGAACTCCCCAATGAATAAGAGCAAATCGCTCGCGATCGGAGAATATGAAGACTTGATCTTATGAAGCTACGCTAAAAAGCTTAACATAATAATATATAAAAATTCTTTTAAAAAAGCGACTTCAAACGCCACTACAAAGTATTACAGGTAATAATATTGAAGCTTGGATAGTGTTACGGTTTCATCATTTATATTAAGGCCCGCCCGACTTCAATATTTTATACTTTGTAGTGGCGTTTGAAGTCGGTTTTTTTTTAAATTATTAAATAATGATATTATTATTATTAGGACTCTATTTTAATTACAGCAATATTCTAAAACATCTTGAGTGCACTCACTTACTATTAATGACGATTTTGTCAATACGTCTTATCTTTACAATGTCGTTGTAAGGATATATTAACATAATTTTACTAGCAGATTTTTTTCGTAGATCAAATACCCAGGTTTTTTGTAATGCTGCTGCAATAAAAATGGCCCGAATATTTCCAAACACAATTCAAAGGTTTTTAATGCTTCATCGATTTTTGTACTGGATATTTTTTCTAAATTAAATTCCTGTTCTCTGTCCTGCGTGCATGCAACTAATGCTTGTCTATATAAATAAAAATCTATGTTTGTATGTTTGTCCTCTATGCATTCCGACACCATTGATCAGATTGTTATTAACCTTTGGGTGTTCTGGGCACGCCCGCGAGAGTTCCTGGCTCAAAAATCTTTAGTAGAACGGGTGCCACCGGTGGGAATGGGGGCTACTTTCTATCTGCCCGTCTTGACTTGAGTTGTAATACCATCGCTTTTTTTGGAACTTCCACTCATTGTGGAAATATTATATTTTATTCTATTCTAACAAAGTTGCATGGGTTAAATCGGCTTGCTTGGAATCCTTAGCTTCATCAAACAGTTCTGCAATCTTTGGAGCTAACAAAAGTTCAAGTAGTGGAATCAAAACAGTTCTGCAGTCTAACATTGGAGTTGGATACGCTCATTCCCACAGCAGAGAAAACCACAACGTTCAGGGGGACTGATGGGCTGAGGGATCGAGTAGGATGTACGATGGAATTCTATTATTAGCACATATTAGGGTCCTGTATGCTTAATTCGTTTAATTCGTTGACCATATAAGAATACGGTGATTTAGGTGAATTAGCATCAAAGTAAAATGAACCATAACAGTATTGTATTAGACCTCAATTTCGTGTATACATATATTCTTATACGTTTACTTAGGTATACGAAAACGCTCAAAATTAAAATCTATTGTACTGAATTTGTGACTAAATCAATGCTACGGTTCATTTTAGTTTGATGCTAAAGACATCGTATTCATATACGATCAAACGAATTAAAACTTAGACTAACCATACTTAGAGGTAGGGGTAGGGGTAGGGGTCGGGGTAGGGGTCGGGGTTGGGGTCGGGGTAGGGGTAGGGGTAGGGGTCGGGGTCGGGGTAGGGGTAGTGGTAGTAGTAGTATTATTATAATATGTATACTTAGTGACATATTTAGTTCCTCTCACAATCTGTCCTTTTCTGCATATTACTTTTACAAAATAATGTCGATGTTTCACATCTGCCAGGCGTCCCACGACGGCTCACAATTTTTTTGTACCTAAAAGTGCCTAAAATTACAACTGTAGATCACGATTCGCATGCGAAAGGATCCTTTCGCATCTTTGGTTCCGTAAGGATGCGCATGGATCCTTCCAGATCCTTACGCGTGCGAAAGCTTCTTTGGCAACTAGGGCAATGCATGAAGTGCCAAAAAGTATCGATATATCGAATCGATGAAATTAGTTTCTATCTCAAGTATGTGTGCAAACACAGGTGCACTTTTCCGCCATGTTGGAATTCTTTGATAATGGACGGATTACGTTCAAAATCGATATTTAGGCTTCCCTAGGGTCAAACAGAAGAAATGGATGCCAAAATTAAAAAAAAGTCACCGCCATATTGAAATTCTTTGTTATTCGACCGATTTCATTCAAAATCGATATTCAGGCTTCTCTGGGGTCACGAAAGAGGAAATAAATGCGCAAATTTAAAAAAGTCACCGCCATATTGAAATTTGTTTTTTATTGGACCGATTACGTTTCAAATCGATATTTAGGCTTCCCTGGGGTCAAGAAAGAGGAAATGGGTGCCAAAATTTAACTTATGCACTTTAAAATATCATATTTCACAAACGGACCCCTTAATCGAAAAATGGTGTTCCCACACCCACAATATTTTTAAAGACCTATTCAACGACACCCCACACTATGGGATAGACATCAAATACATGTATGTATTTAGATGTACAATCTAAATACATACATACAATTTTCCGTATTCGGGTTATAGTTTCTAAACTTTTATCCTCACTAAAAAGTATTATAAATACAAAGTGTGATTGTTTGTTGATTTTCGGTTGGTTCTTCAATCACACACCAACGGAACATGGCAGAAGACGTGATTTTTGCATGGATATAGTTGAGAATTTGGTGAAACAGTAAGAAAGTCCATTTTTAGTTGAGATTGAGAATCAGGATACATGATACGATCGATACATAATTATATAATAACTAGCATTTGCCCGCGGCTTCGCTCACGTTAAGTTCGATTTTTGAAACCCCTATTTTACCCCCTTAGAGGTTGAATTTTCAAAAATGGTTCCTTCTTAGCGGTTGGTTAGCTCACGTTAAGTTAGATTTTTATTGGTAATTAAAATCTAACTTAATGCGATTCATATCTCCGTAAAAAACCCAACATACCAAGTTTGATGGATATTACTTGAAAATTAACTTAAAAATCTGGACTTTTATACAAATTTTCATCTCCTATTTGAAGTCTTTGGGGGTGGAATTTTCAAAATTTGCGAAACACTTATTTCTTATTCTTTTATCGAAAGCCCAAAAATCAAGTTTCATGAATATTACATGAAAAATAATTTGATAAATGACGGACTTTTATACAAACTTTCAACCCCCATTTAACCCTCTTGGGGTTGGAATTTTCAAAAATCCTTTCTGAGCGGACGTTTTCGTCATAATAACTATCTGTGTGCAAAATTTTAGGTACGTACTTTGCGGATGGGGGCTAGGTGAAAAAAAGTGTAAGAATATTCCGTCACGAGTAGTGTAGACGGTTATCCATAGCACGTAATATGCTATATTACGAGTTGGTTCTAACATGTGGCGAGAGATGGCGTTGATTCTAATAAGAATTTTCCCGGGTAGTGTAGTTGGTTATCCATAGCGCGTATTCTATTGGCTGTGCCCAGTTATAGGGGCGCGCTTATTTATTACGAGATGGTTCTAACATGTGGCGAGAGGTGGCGTTGATTCTGAAAGATAACTTTTTCATAATTAAAAGATAATATTTTCATAATATAGTTTAAATAGGTACCATAAATTACAATTTATTAAAAGGAACTTCGTTCCAACCGAGTTTTCCACGACACAAAACCGTAGGTATACCTATATCTCCTCTGATTGGTCTGTTCTTAAAATTGACAGCAAGTCTTATTTTAAGGTCCATCATTCATGAGTGGAGCTGAGGCATTTTCTTGGAAGACTCAAACCAAGTAAAGCAGTCTTTATTTACTTTATTATAAAATTAAGCATGCTATGACGGCACAAATAAGCTATGAATTAGATACAAATATTATATATTATACACTCACAAAGATTTATAACTCATACATATTGTCTTATATTATTATGTTCAGGGATCATTTATCTAGGGAAACAAGTATCATTCAAGAAGACAAGTAACGAGGAAGAAATAGAAAGAAGAATAAACTTAACAGGAAAAAATTTTGGGCACTTAAAGAGATTCTTAAAGGAAATTATAGTATGAACCTGAAGAAAATAGTGATTGATACTTGCCTCCTACGATGTCTACTCTACGGTTGCCAAACTTGGATACTTACAAATAAAGTAAAACGAAGAATAAGAACTACACAACGAGCAATAGAAAGGAGCATACTTAAAATAAGGAGAATACACAGGGTGAGAGCTGATAAAATGCGACAAAAAACGAAGATAACTGACGCATTAAAACAGGCTCTGTCCATGAAGTGGCAATGGGCAAGGCACATATCGCGATACACAGACGAACGGTGAACAATCCAGGTTACGCGTTGGAGGGGACCCGAGGGCAAAAGGGTTGTCGGAAGACCATGTAAACGGTGGGCTGATGACATCTTAAAAACAGTGGGGAAAAACTGGACAAAATTAGGAAAAGATAGGGAAAAGTGGAAGAGGTTGGGGGAGGCCTTTACCCGAGAAGGGGCCCATATCTCTTAAAAATTGTAATTAGTTAGTAGTAATTACTAATTTAAATAGTAGTATTAGTAAATAATTAATAATTTAGTAGTAATTAGTAATTAGTAATTTAAATTAGTTAATACATATAAATTAAGATAAGGAAATGATATGGGAATAAACGGCTTTTTAGTTATTTATTTATTTATTATGACGGCACAAAGGCATCAGAATTGTATTTTAGCATAGGTGATGTCACTGGGCTTTAAATCGTCATCAATTTCAATCAACTACTATTGGTTAGACTTTACTGTACTTACTGACAATTATTTACACTGAGATACTTACAACCCAACGTGCAACGTATCGAGCAATAGTGACTTGCGGGGAATGACAATGAGGGTAGTCAGTAGTCACGCCTTTTGGCTGCGTGTGACGAAATTCGGAACTACCAGAATCAACTCTGTGTTGACTCTAAAATGTTGACTCTTTTATAGGAAGTTCTAAGATGGTAGCGGGCTAACTTGGAAGGGGTATGGCAGTGAACATTCAACCCATACCCCTAATTGGTTTCTACACGCCATCGTGCCGGAACGCTAAATCGCTTGGCGGCACGTCTTTGACGGTAGGGTGGTAACTAACCACAGCCAAAGCCTCCCACCAGACCAACGTATTATGCACTCTAACGGTAACATATATACTAACTGGGAATCGACCCAGTGCACAGTGAGAAGTTCTAAAAGAAAAGATTTTTTTTTAAATTTTATATCAATTTATTCAGGCAATAACAGCTTAGGATTGAGTTGCTGCTGGAGCAGCTGTAGCGGCCGCCTCCTCCCGAATACGATCTTTCTTGAGTGTTCCCATGAATGCAGCCTTATCAGCTGGCGTTTGGAAGCGACCGTGTCCGAATTTGGATGCTGTGTCAATAAACTTGAGATTGATTTTCTCAAGAGCTGCCCTCTTTGTGTGGACTCGCAGGGACTAAAATAAATTAAAAAAAAAAACAAAATTAAAATCCATTCTAACACTTTGCATTAATCACACTGGTAGGAATTTTCTTATAACAGGGCTTCCACAGCCTATTGAATAAATAAAGAAGTTGAAACTTGTAATAATAGTATGAGATTTAGGCTTTTCAGTAGAGATACTGATTAACTGTAACTAGGTTTGAAAGCTTAATAAATGTTCTCCGAGGCAGAGAGCTAGGTAAAGGTAAAATTGAAGTTTCTGTAATTTGAAAATAAAATTGCTTAACAACTTACTTTTCTCAAGGTGATGACACGCTTTTTGGGTCCCATACAGCAACCCTTAATCATGATGAAGTCATTGTTGACTTCTCCATAATGAGGAAAGCCTCCCAAGGGTGTGATTGACTTCTCAGACAAGTCATACTCCGTTGAAGCATTGTTCTTGATGACCTTTCCATCCTTGGTGTGAATTCCTATAATATTAAGGACATTATTATTAATGACAAAGGGATATTAATTATTATTATATGGATCGCAATGCAGTTCTATTACAGTTGAAATAACAATCTGTTTTACAGTCTAACCTGCTAACTAAAAGTATGGAACTCTTGACAGCTTTTCTGATTTTCAACCTTTTAGTTCAGAAAGCCTCTGCCTCTGCTTTCATAACTTACTGGAATAAAGAAAAGTCGAAAATTATTTTTAGTTTTATTAAAAAAGGGGGAAAATCCGTGGTTTGAAATTTCTAAGTAAAATAACTATACTGAGTGGGGTATCATACGAAAGACTATCCACTACTACTACGCAACTCAATCCTAAGCTGTTATTGCCTGAATAAATTGATATAAAATTTAAAAAAAAATCTTTTCTTTTAGAACTTCTCACTGTGCACTGGGTCGATTCCCAGTTAGTATATATGTTACCGTTAGAGTGCATAATACGTTGGTCTGGTCATCAACGGCTCACTACTGAGCGCAGGTCTCCTTCGCTCGCAGGTCTAGCACAAATACTATAAAGTAAACTCCAGTCGTGCGTCGCAGCTGACACACACACTTTTTTTTTTAATTTGATGACGAAAAAAAAATTTTTGTGATAAATGGAAAGATCATAATAAGTTTTATAACAAAACTATTTTTAGTTTTTTTTCGGTATAATTTAAAAGTTATATTATCAAATTAAAAATAAATTTTTGAATCCAGTACCGAATCACGCCGACAGTTCCTGAATAAACCCGAGCGCGTGAATGACTTGGAATATGAGAATGGCG
Organism: Oeneis ivallda; assembly: GCA_029955525.1. NCBI lineage: Eukaryota > Metazoa > Arthropoda > Insecta > Lepidoptera > Nymphalidae > Oeneis > Oeneis ivallda. The sequence continues at coordinate 337,551 of JARPMR010000048.1, read as the reverse complement.
ACCTTTTTTAACACATACCTATTTGTGATAGTTACAGTTAGTAAAACTAGTTATAAAACATGTCCACGAGTAGAGTATCTATACACTAACTGACGTGCCCATATTAATCTTACTACACGTGACCAGCAAGACAATGTATCTTCATAGAAGACATGGGAACTGCGTGTGGTATATTTAAGTAATATTCTAATAAAAAATTATACTTATGGAAGAAAACAGCGAGGCATTGATTAAGTCGTACCTTAGAATTCATAGAAAGAAATGCTAAAAAATCTTGACAACATTCCTAACCCAAATTAACTTTATATGTAATAATAATTAAATTTTGTAGTGTACTTACAAAAATTAATTATATGACTATACATTAAAAAGTGAGAACAACATTAAAATTTATTACATTTAATACAAAATATTCTCAAACGTTTCGTTGTTTCTAAAAAGCCGAATTTAGATATGAAACTGAAAAATACGGAGTGTTCCTATCCGTCCCCTGTGTTCGAAACTTTATTAAATATAACCGTTCGAAACTGTATACTGTAAAAATAAAATTAATAATTTCAATATTCTTAATTAAGAGTTTTCGTACAGTAATAAACGGAAGTAGGTTAAAACGCTTAAACCGGGTCACTCTATAGAACTGTGTAAAGGCTCTTGACCTCGATTCAGGCTCTTAGGCACGACCAATTAAGCGAACGAGGGTTACACTGTAAGCGTCCTATAGATACCTAGTGTGATTAATATGGTACAATTCTATATGTATGGAACTGAGTTGGTAATTTCGCAGCTAATAAGAATTATATTTATTTATTAATATTTTATTCACGGCTATACCATCTCCTTTTAAGCTTTTAGGCTATAAAACGATAGGGTTTTCATTTTTGACTGTAACATTTCTTACCGCGATAGTAAATTGTACCTATCTAGGTTGTTGTTCATCATCATCATCATCAGTAACCCATCAACGGTTCATTACTGAGCACAGGTTTCCTTTCAGAGAAGAAAAACTCTTCTAAATAAGTAAGTTTAAGGTTGTTTTTTATATTTTTTTAGTTAGTTAATTTTGTAAAACACAATATCTATATAGTTTTCATATATACTTACATAGTGACTGTTCTCAAAGGTGTGTGTCTATCAATTCGCATTATGCCAGCGTGGTAGACTATGGCCCCTTCTCTGAGAGGAGATCTGCATTGAGTAGTGAGCCGTTGATTGGTTGCTCATAATGATGATAACGGTGATGATAGTAATTTGATCACTTTCTTTTCATACAAGCACTTCAACACTTGGATATACCGGTAGTCAATTCGGCATCTCTGCAGCGACCTCAACACAGCCCAAGTTTCCACCGAATCAAAGGCTTTCTCATAGTCCACAAACGCTAAGCAAAGTGGCCGGTTATACTCTTCCGTCTTTTGTATAACCTGCCGCAGCGTATGAATGTGATCTATGGTACCAAAGCCTTTTCGGAATCCGGCTTGTTCGGGAGGCTGGAAGTCGTCGAACCTACGAGCGAGACGATTCGTAATGACTCTCGAGAACAACTTATAAACATGACTCAACAACGAGATGGGTCCATAATTCTTCAACAAGGTATTATCTCCCTTTTTGAAGAACAGAACCACCACGCTCCTGTGCCATGCTTCTGGCGTTGTGCCCTCGTGGATGACGGAATTTACCGAAGTTTACCAATCGAAAAATCTGAAATAATTATGGTCAATAGAGGGTTATGTATATTTTACAGGAAAACCAACGCTCTAACTAGGATAGTTTTTTTTATATTAACAATAAACCTCTACAAACAAAGTTAACGATAAATAAGCAAATTAATATAATATTATCGTTTTACTTTTACTTTTGGAGTACGGAACCCTCGGTGCGCGAGTCCGACTCGCACTTGGCCGGCTTTTTCATAATTCGTATAGCATACCCAGACGAAGTTGATACTTGAACCACGTTTGGCAAACTAATAGTAGGTACTTTTATTGCTAATAGCATTTTAATTATTTATTAAAAGTTTTTAATTTGTTATTTACTATGTGTTTGTTTGTTTGCTACTCAAGTAAATCTTTTGGCACTCTAAAGAGAATATTAAAAGGAGTACATAATAATTCCGTAAAAGAGATGAAACTTCTTATGATGATGATGATGATGAACAACAACCTAGATAGGTACAATTTACTATCGCGGTAAGAAATGTTACAGTCAAAAATGAAAACCCTATCGTTTTATAGCCTAAAAGCTTAAAAGGAGATGGTATAGCCGTGAATAAAATATTAATAAATAAATATAATTCTTATTAGCTGCGAAATTACCAACTCAGTTCCATACATATAGAATTGTACCATATTAATCACACTAGGTATCTATAGGACGCTTACAGTGTAACCCTCGTTCGCTTAATTGGTCGTGCCTAAGAGCCTGAATCGAGGTCAAGAGCCTTTACACAGTTCTATAGAGTGACCCGGTTTAAGCGTTTTAACCTACTTCCGTTTATTACTGTACGAAAACTCTTAATTAAGAATATTGAAATTATTAATTTTATTTTTACAGTATACAGTTTCGAACGGTTATATTTAATAAAGTTTCGAACACAGGGGACGGATAGGAACACTCCGTATTTTTCAGTTTCATATCTAAATTCGGCTTTTTAGAAACAACGAAACGTTTGAGAATATTTTGTATTAAATGTAATAAATTTTAATGTTGTTCTCACTTTTTAATGTATAGTCATATAATTAATTTTTGTAAGTACACTACAAAATTTAATTATTATTACATATAAAGTTAATTTGGGTTAGGAATGTTGTCAAGATTTTTTAGCATTTCTTTCTATGAATTCTAAGGTACGACTTAATCAATGCCTCGCTGTTTTCTTCCATAAGTATAATTTTTTATTAGAATATTACTTAAATATACCACACGCAGTTCCCATGTCTTCTATGAAGATACATTGTCTTGCTGGTCACGTGTAGTAAGATTAATATGGGCACGTCAGTTAGTGTATAGATACTCTACTCGTGGACATGTTTTATAACTAGTTTTACTAACTGTAACTATCACAAATAGGTATGTGTTAAAAAAGGTCGCCATTCTCATATTCCAAGTCATTCACGCGCTCGGGTTTATTCAGGAACTGTCGGCGTGATTCGGTACTGGATTCAAAAATTTATTTTTAATTTGATAATATAACTTTTAAATTATACCGAAAAAAAACTAAAAATAGTTTTGTTATAAAACTTATTATGATCTTTCCATTTATCACAAAAATTTTTCGTAGCTGCGTATGCAGGCGCAGGCACGTGCCACGCAGACATGTGTCTAGCCTGCTGCCTGCACCGTGTCTCGTAACTCGTTGCAGTGATGGCATTCGTGCCACCGCCCAGGCAAATCGACATCCATGACTTGATTTGAGCATCCCATATTATCATCAAGTTCAATTTCTGGTTAAGAAGTTTCATCTCTTTTACGGAATTATTATGTACTCCTTTTAATATTCTCTTTAGAGTGCCAAAAGATTTACTTGAGTAGCAAACAAACAAACACATAGTAAATAACAAATTAAAAACTTTTAATAAATAATTAAAATGCTATTAGCAATAAAAGTACCTACTATTAGTTTGCCAAACGTGGTTCAAGTATCAACTTCGTCTGGGTATGCTATACGAATTATGAAAAAGCCGGCCAAGTGCGAGTCGGACTCGCGCACCGAGGGTTCCGTACTCCAAAAGTAAAAGTAAAACGATAATATTATATTAATTTGCTTATTTATCGTTAACTTTGTTTGTAGAGGTTTATTGTTAATATAAAAAAAACTATCCTAGTTAGAGCGTTGGTTTTCCTGTAAAATATACATAACCCTCTATTGACCATAATTATTTCAGATTTTTCGATTGGTAAACTTCGGTAAATTCCGTCATCCACGAGGGCACAACGCCAGAAGCATGGCACAGGAGCGTGGTGGTTCTGTTCTTCAAAAAGGGAGATAATACCTTGTTGAAGAATTATAGACCCATCTCGTTGTTGAGTCATGTTTATAAGTTGTTCTCGAGAGTCATTACGAATCGTCTCGCTCGTAGGTTCGACGACTTCCAGCCTCCCGAACAAGCCGGATTCCGAAAAGGCTTTGGTACCATAGATCACATTCATACGCTGCGGCAGGTTATACAAAAGACGGAAGAGTATAACCGGCCACTTTGCTTAGCGTTTGTGGACTATGAGAAAGCCTTTGATTCGGTGGAAACTTGGGCTGTGTTGAGGTCGCTGCAGAGATGCCGAATTGACTACCGGTATATCCAAGTGTTGAAGTGCTTGTATGAAAAGAAAGTGATCAAATTACTATCATCACCGTTATCATCATTATGAGCAACCAATCAACGGCTCACTACTCAATGCAGATCTCCTCTCAGAGAAGGGGCCATAGTCTACCACGCTGGCATAATGCGAATTGATAGACACACACCTTTGAGAACAGTCACTATGTAAGTATATATGAAAACTATATAGATATTGTGTTTTACAAAATTAACTAACTAAAAAAATATAAAAAACAACCTTAAACTTACTTATTTAGAAGAGTTTTTCTTCTCTGAAAGGAAACCTGTGCTCAGTAATGAACCGTTGATGGGTTACTGATGATGATGATGATGAACAACAACCTAGATAGGTACAATTTACTATCGCGGTAAGAAATGTTACAGTCAAAAATGAAAACCCTATCGTTTTATAGCCTAAAAGCTTAAAAGGAGATGGTATAGCCGTGAATAAAATATTAATAAATAAATATAATTCTTATTAGCTGCGAAATTACCAACTCAGTTCCATACATATAGAATTGTACCATATTAATAACACTAGGTATCTATAGGACGCTTACAGTGTAACCCTCGTTCGCTTAATTGGTCGTGCCTAAGAGCCTGAATCGAGGTCAAGAGCCTTTACACAGTTCTATAGAGTGACCCGGTTTAAGCGTTTTAACCTACTTCCGTTTATTACTGTACGAAAACTCTTAATTAAGAATATTGAAATTATTAATTTTATTTTTACAGTATACAGTTTCGAACGGTTATATTTAATAAAGTTTCGAACACAGGGGACGGATAGGAACACTCCGTATTTTTCAGTTTCATATCTAAATTCGGCTTTTTAGAAACAACGAAACGTTTGAGAATATTTTGTATTAAATGTAATAAATTTTAATGTTGTTCTCACTTTTTAATGTATAGTCATATAATTAATTTTTGTAAGTACACTACAAAATTTAATTATTATTACATATAAAGTTAATTTGGGTTAGGAATGTTGTCAAGATTTTTTAGCATTTCTTTCTATGAATTCTAAGGTACGACTTAATCAATGCCTCGCTGTTTTCTTCCATAAGTATAATTTTTTATTAGAATATTACTTAAATATACCACACGCAGTTCCCATGTCTTCTATGAAGATACATTGTCTTGCTGGTCACGTGTAGTAAGATTAATATGGGCACGTCAGTTAGTGTATAGATACTCTACTCGTGGACATGTTTTATAACTAGTTTTACTAACTGTAACTATCACAAATAGGTATGTGTTAAAAAAGGTCGCCATTCTCATATTCCAAGTCATTCACGCGCTCGGGTTTATTCAGGAACTGTCGGCGTGATTCGGTACTGGATTCAAAAATTTATTTTTAATTTGATAATATAACTTTTAAATTATACCGAAAAAAAACTAAAAATAGTTTTGTTATAAAACTTATTATGATCTTTCCATTTATCACAAAAATTTTTTTTTCGTCATCAAATTAAAAAAAAAAGTGTGTGTGTCAGCTGCGACGCACGACTGGAGTTTACTTTATAGTATTTGTGCTAGACCTGCGAGCGAAGGAGACCTGCGCTCAGTAGTGAGCCGTTGATGGGTTGCTAATGATGATGATGATGATATTGTATTTAAGGAGGTACCACACGCACGTGCTAGAATTCGACGGCGCTGGCAACTGGTCGTTCCGAGCGCTGGAGAAAGACGTGCCCACCATAACGCCCACGTTGCCCACGCTGCCCAGGATCACGGAGACGGCAGAGACGCACGAAAAGGAGCAGACCATCGAGTGACGCCCACGCGTGGGACCGTGAAGTGACTGCCGCGTGAGTGACAGCGATCACTTAGTGATCGTGAAGGAACTTTAAAGATTCGGTGTCGTGGATATTCGTAAATGAAACGGTCTAGAATAAGAGTGGAATCATACTTTCAACGCGCGACGTAAAAAAATACAAATATCCTGGACGACGTCGCTTCTGATATTTTTGGGTACGACTCTGTTCTTAGATAATATTCGTAAATGAAACGGTCTAGAATAAGAGTGGAATCATACTTTCAACGCGCGACGTAAAAAAATACAAATATCCATGTCGGTAACTTTGGTTATCCAACGGATCTCCTCGGATCTGATTTGACCCAACAGACAATATAAGCATCAAAAAATACTGTGATAAGATAAGTAGCATTATAGACTGTCACTGAAAACTTTGCCAAAATAAAAATAAAACCGGCCAAGTGCGGGTCATACTCGCGCAATAAAGGTTCCGTATCTTGAAACGTATAAATAAGTTTGTTTCAGGATCAGGAGACACCTTGTTATTTTATAGTATCTTTAAAAATAAACATAATAAGAAATCATGTATGTACTTAATTATCAAGAAATATATTATTGCCTCATCTAAACTATTGGGTTCCCCCTTTTGGGATAAAGGGCAGGCAAAACGTGTCTCAATTTCGTCAGTTTGACAGGATTTTGTCAAGTACAGTGACGCGTTTGCAACTGAAGACACTTGAGGTGTTGATGTTCAAACAATAAGACGTTATTCAATTAATCTTGCAGCGCGAGTACAGACACAATTCAGTGTAACGTCGTTTATCATGGTGGCTTCCTTCTGGAGCGTAGACCGAGAGCCTGCAGGGTATAATGACAAACAAACAACGGGTTAGTACAACAACAAAATGCGGTCTCCTATTCGGGGGGTCGCAGGTTCGATCCCGAGCATTTCTTTTCTTAGTTAAGTGCGTTTAAGAAATTAGTTACTGTGCGAAATTTTGTTATGGTTTAATTTACCAAAGTCCTTGTATTACTCAAGGTTGCTTAGACGAGATGGTTTTACACATTTTCATTGTTTATCTTTGATAAAACCTGTAGCCTTTCATAAAATTCTTATTTACATTTTATCACGTGCGTTTATGGTGAAGGTTAACATTGTACAGAAAGGAGTAAACGTGATATTATGCTTTAGAATAACTTCTGTGATAAAACCGCAAACCCTTAAAGACAAAGTCATCAAGTATTGCACAAATACATTAGGCCTGATTTATTTTGAGGCCACGCTCCAGCTCGGCAATGGAGTTAAGTATAAATGATATTAAAAAAATAGTTTAATATAATAAAAAATTATATTTTGTTATTAAAAAAAATTAAATAAATAAATAAAATAAATAATAAACAGTACCTAATGATGAAACCGATGCGCAACGCTAGCCCGACTTCAACATACCTACCAGTACTTTGTAGCGTTTAAAGTCGGTTTTTTAAAAGAATTTTTATATTACTATTTTAAGCTTTTTAGTGGTAGTTCATAGGATCAATCTTCAGCTTCTCTAATCGCGAGCGATTTGCATCCATCCTCCATCACCGAAGATATTCATCAGATCTTCGCCCAATATAAATGGGACCAACCTGACGGCATACCCTTCCAAATAAAAAAATATTGAAATCGGTTCAGATTTGACGGAGTTCTGGAGTAACATTGATTAAAAAAATACGCATTTAATTACAACAGAGGTATGAAGAGTAATATAGAGAAAAATAGACAACTTCACAGAAAAACAAAGGGTTTTGAGAAACTTAACTACGCGTGGACGAAGTCGCATGAAAACGCTAATAACAAACTTGCGTTTAAAATTGTTTATTTTGTTGATTGCATTGATTACAAATCTTATTATGATAAAAATGCAAACATGAAAAAATTACTAATATTTTTTTATTAATTACACAGCCTACATTATTTCAGGCATTTTTATACAAATCATATCCCAAGTTAAAATTTAACATTATTTATCATTATCAATCATACATAAGTTCATGTTATACTCATTAATGTACATTGGAATTTATCTGGCAAATAAATTGATTGAGTGATTTATATATAACTGTCAGTTACATATATAGAAGAATAAATAACATACATTCACTGAACACAAGTAATAGTCTGGATAAATTTTATCGTGAAACACACCTCATATTAAAAATTTCCCTTTAAATACAATAACAATAATATAAATGGCATTTACAAATAGTTATTTTAAAGGAGAAAGAAGCTATAACAGGGTAGATTGTTTTGGTTAAATTTGGGATACATTTTCAGTTACTGATAAGTGTTATCTGGTGCATAATTTGTTAATAGAGTTTAACGAAGAATAAAAATAATAAGATTTGTTTTACTGCTACAAGGTTTCTAAATAATTTATGAGTAAGGAAAAACATTTATTTGTTGTGAGAAGAGGCACTAAATTTTAATATTTAAATGAAGTGATGAGGAAGAGCATAGTTCGAAGAGCTGATGGTCATTGGGGTCCCAAGGTGCTTGAGTGGCGTTGCATTGAATAATATAAACGAATGAATTGCCCTGGGTGCACTAAAGAGTATTCTTGTTCCCAGTCAGCTGATCGTTTTATTTGGTATCCCGGAAGAGCAATGGGATGAAAAGGTAATAAGCATTGATATAATGCTACGTTATTATCCATAAGTCAGCGTAATGATCATTACGGATAGGAATTCATTACGGATAGGAAGATATTTTGTGACATTAACTCGCTTTACGACCAATCGAATAAATAGATGCTAGAATATAATTATTATTTACTTCAGCGTACTAAATAAATGATCGTTTATGGTACTGCAACCAGTGGCGTTCTGGGCACATTTCCTCGTTTCAGTGATTAAGATTATATTTTTTTTATATGTATTAGGATTCCGTACGCAAAGGGTGCCAACGGGACCCTATTACTAAGCCCTCCGCTGCGTGTCCGTCTGTTCGTCCATCTGTCAGCGGCCTGTATCTCGTAAACCGTAATAGGTAGACAGTTGAAATATTCAGTGTGTATTTCTATTGCCGCTATAATAACAAATAATAAAAATAAAATAAAATTAAAATATAAAGGGGGCTACCATACATGAAAAAGCTTTTTCTCAAACATGCATGGAAATATTGTCATTATTTTCGAAAAAAGAACACGCGAAGTATCGAATTTTCGGACAAAGAAAATCAAATCCATTGCAGGAGTGTTTTTTGAATTTGGAACATTACAACGCTCCTGCAATGTTGTAGCACGCCGTTTCATACAACATTGCAGGAGCGTTGTAATGTTCCAGCCCCAATATATGTCTAATGTAACTTTTAATATTAACTGAATTTAATGTATAATATAAAAAGTGTGTTTTATTTCCCTGCATTCTTTTGAGAAAAGCACTATATATGCCTCGGCCAGAAATGGCAATTGCCTGTCTCGTATTTAGTGAAGTCCTCGCCTACGGCTCGGCCTTCAAACTCATACTCGACCTGCAATTGCCTATTTCCCGGCCTTTGCAATAATGTACTATTTCATGTATGGTAGCCCCCCTTTGAGTCGAAATAAAATTTTATTTACCTTTAATTTTTGATATTTAGGATTTTCTTTTAATTTAGTTTTGAATTGTAGTATTTGATGTAATATTTTGTTATTTATGGTGAACAAATAAAATGATATCAAAATATTATGTAAGTAGGTATTCGGATATGCGAGCTCAGCGGGCGATGGAGAGAGCTATGCGTATCCCTGCGAGATCAAATCAGAAATGAGAAGATCCGTAGGAGAACCAAAGTCGCCGACATAGCTCAGCGAGTCGCGAAACTGAAGTGGAAATGGGCGGGCACATGAGAAACGCAGTGTTGGCAGACCCCCTACTAGATGGACCAACGACATCAAACGAGTCGCAGGGAGTCGCTGGTTTCAAGCGGCGCAAGACCGAAGCCTGTGGAAGTCCATGCAGGAGACCTTCGTCCAGCAGTGTACGTGTATAGTGTAAGAAGAAGCATTGGATGTGGGAATGTCTAAAAATCGGCCAAGTGCGAGTCGGGCCTCGCTCTTTTAGGGTTCCGTTAAAAAAATTAAATTAAAAGATTTCCATCTACCCACCTACCCATTTTAATTTAATTTTTTTAGTTAAATTTAATTTTTATTATTTGTTGTTATAGCGGCAATAGAAATACATAATATGTGAAAATTTCATCTGTCTATCTATTACGGTTTACGAGATACAGCCCGCTGACAGACGGACGGACGGACGGACGGACGGACGGACGGACAGCGTAGGCTTAGTAATAGGGTCCCGTTGGTACCCTTTGGGTACGGAACCCTAAAAACTGCAAGCATGTCAAGATTTGAGTTTTGTGTGAGTGTTATTAGAATAGATAGATGTAAGTACCTAGAGACTTGTAAAATATCGGGCAAATGTTGGGAAAGAAAAATTAGGTGTTGAAATGAAACTAATTGAACGTAAAGTGCCCGAGATATATCATCGAATAAACAAATTCTAACTAGAAATATATATTACTAGCTGATGCCCGCGACTTCGTCCGCATGGAATAAGTTTTTAAAATCCCGCGGGAACTCTTTCATTATCCGAGATAAAAAGTAGCTCTCCCGGTCTGAGGAACCACTACTACATCCATTACTATACCCATGCAAAAAATCGCATCAATCCGCTGTTGTTTTTTTTTTTTTAAAGTATCCTATGTCCGTCTCCTGGTTCTAAGCTACCTCTCCACCAATTTTCAGCCAAATCGGTTCATCCGTTCTTGAGTTATAAATAGTGTAACTAACACCACTTTCTTTTATATATATATATATATAGATATATAGATTAGGGTATCGCCTAACTGAACGGAACGCAGTTCACACGAAGCAACGGCTAGATCATGCGTCATGCTTGTGAACGGGTGCCACCGGCGGGAATGCCCCATTCCCGCTACTTTCTATCTGACCGTCCTATAATGAATTGAATTGTAGCACGCTTTTTTGGAACTTCCACTCATTGTGGAAATATTGTATTCTATTCTAACAAAGTTGCATGGGTTAAATCGGCTTGGCATCCAGCTGCCCACAAGATAGTATAAAAAAACTTGAGAGGTGTCATGGGAAACCCGGGTGGAACGTAGTTCCTTTCGATTAATTTTAGTGAAGGAATTGTAATAAACTAGTGGTGTCATCTAGTATTAAATTGATTAACTACGATGACTTATATTTTTTAGTTTATTTCTATTGCACTGTTACAAAACCAAAGAGTTACTCTGGTTTTTAACAGATGGCGTTAGTAGTACAATAACATTTTATCCAATTTATACAATAAAAAATTAGGGAAAAATTCCACATGTAGAAATTATTTAAAATAAAATTGAAAATAGAAAATTCAGTCTGTCGAGCTGGGATTCGAACCATCGACGTTGAACTTTTAGGCGACTGCCGGAACCACTAGGCCATGCAGACGCCGTGTTATATGGCGAAAATACCGAACACAATGCAAAATTCACATTCAACAAAAAAGTGTCGGTTTCAAAAATGTGTCGAGTGTCGGTTCCTTAATTTTTTCCGTCTAGCCCTTTTCCGTACCGCGCGATAAGGAACTACGTGCCAAAAACTCATTACAATGTAATAGCTACATAATAATATTATTGTAGATATTAAAATGATTATTTTGAAAAGAGCCACTGCTGAGTTTCTTATAAAAATTTTTTTGACACCCCTTCACACATTTTTTATCACATTTTTTAGTCCGGCCGCATGTTATCAGAAAGTCTGTTCAAAAAATTCTGACACGCACCGGAAATCTTTCTGCTAGTAGGCCTCGCTCACTATCAGAATTCTGCCAGATCGTACGTCTCACATCAAATGCACGAGGCAGAAAGTTCTCTGACAAATAATAATTTTTGATAAAATTCAGCCAGACTTATTATATGTGCAGGTAGCTGATGCAGGTGGAATTTCATGCACTTTGTTTCTAAAAACTCGACAGGAACTCTATGATTGAATAAGTAACCTATGTCAGTAACTGGGTTGCCTGATATATTATATCAGGCATTTGCTTACTTGTGATCAAATAAAAAAATTGTAAAACATCCTAGCTCCTTGGACTTGGATCTACTGAAACCTTGGTCAAACAACTTATTCCTTAATCCTTAACGATTAACTTTAGTGACATGTGATGTGACATACAAAAAATTAACTTGTGCAGCTATGTGATAAAAGTAAGGGTTATTCATTATAAGAATAAAATCAGATACGCAAATGGTACCATTTAATTTGCGTAAAACTATCAGAGCGTTATCCTTACTCGTCTTTATTACCGCAACGATAGATACGCTCCTGACACCATGTAATGTTCGTCCGTGCACATACGGACGAACATTACATGGTATGGATGCGCATCATAACGCGGTAATGTATATGGTAGTTGCCATCTATGCAACGAGTACGTACTAGCATTTAACTTGCGACATGTGTTCTGTAAGGAGAAACCACTCAGTCCACATAACATAAAGTTCACTTGTAAGTGATTCGTCCCAGTCGATACCAGTTTGCCATGTTTCTTGTAATAATATCTTGCCTTTAATAGTAAATGACGCCAAGATTTCCTCGCGATTGCTAGTCCAATTTCTTATCTCGAAACCGCCTTGACCGTGAATGAATGAAATATCTTTTACTATTTCTCTCGCCTCGTCTACGCTATGAAGGCTGTCGATATAATCATCCATGTAGTCATAGACTTATTATATTACTAGCGTATGGACCGGGCCATTGAACAAACGAAATGGCACCGACTCATTGGTGCTAAAATGGAAAAGGAGCACCGACGCGAACTCAGTGACGTCTGGATTTCAGACGCGAGTGGACGTTGCTTAACATTGCTAAAATGCCGAGTTGTGTTGTAAAGAAGTGCACTAATTCCGATAAAAAAGTGACTAAAAAAAGGATGGAATATCTTTTTTTCGGTAAGGATTACAAAAATTATATATTACGTATATTTTTAATATTTTTAGTGAATATTTTAATTACCGTTTACAATTGACTAACCGGCCATGTCCAGTGAATATGTATTGCATTGTAAACGCACTCAAGTCGCGTAGTTTTAATTTGGCCGTATTACATGCGGGCGCACGAGGTAACCTTGTACTGTCGGTAATCGGGATTTTGATTTGGTTTCATGAGAATAAATTTTATAGGTATTGATGATATTTATTTTTTTTAATTCACAGATTGCCTGTAGAGCCCAAAAGAAGAGAAATATGGTGAAAATTTCTGTCAGCTTCCAAATCAGATTCAAGAGCTCGGACTGATTTCAAAACTTCGAATGCTACTTCATCATGCCTGCTTAAACTGGACGTGCTATTGATGACATTTACAGATGCTGAGTTTAAGATGTTAAAATTATTTAATGGGATACAATTGCCACTGAGGGATGATCGTAGTTCAAAGTCGTTTAAAGTTTTTTTATATGCAGCCCTAAACTGTAGAACATTGGGATTATTGTTTTAGCCACCATTTCTATCAGTTTGGGGTCATGAAATAGTGATTATTTTTTCTTTATTTCTTTCTCATTAATAGGTCCTTTTTACGAGGTACAATGCGAAATTACTTTGGAAAATAAAAGCACAACAACATGGCGTTCTTTTTGACAATGACAATTGACACGTACTTACACGAGTCATGATATTTGACATAAAAATCATGAAGGTAGCAAATACATGGAGGTGCCTTACCTACAAAAATCGGGTGCATACCTACAGAAAAAAACTCATAAAATGGCCGCCCATTAGGGAGTGTGCTTCGAAACTATCGACATCGATAAGGAGTGAAGCGATAATCAAGCATTTATGTACACGTAGGTAGTATTTATAGGTTATAATAATTACGTAACGTACGTTTGTACTCTATCAGGTACATATTATTCGCGTGGATTTAGGTTTTTAAAGATCTTGGAATATCCAAACAGTTTCGCTGCCGTTTTGTGAAATTGAAAGAGATCACCATATATAAAAAATCGGGCAAGTGCGAGTCGGGCCTCGCTCTTTTAGGGTTCCGTACATACGACCAAATCATTTTTTAAAACTAGATACATAATTATTTAGATATCTTAGAAAGTACTATAAATTAGTATATGGGGGAAAATGCTCGATTGTTTTGGTGACAACTTACCAACCGCATTATAAATCGGTGTTTCAGTAATTGTTGTTTAAATACACTATATAATTCATAATATACCAAAATTTCAAATTCCTTACTAGTTTAGTTTTTGAGATAGATCCCTAACAAAATTGGTCTAAAACCGAAAACTTTGACAGCCCCCCCATTTCTTCATTTTTGTAGCTAAAAAATAAAAAAATATATATTTGAACTCCACTTACTTAATGAGCTCTAGACAATGACACCCCACATGCCGGGGTAAAAAATAAAATTTTATTTCGACTCCTTTTTCATGTATGGGAGCCCCCTTAATTTTTAATTTAATTTAATTTTTATTATTTGTTGTTATAGCGGCAATAGAAATACACAATATGTGAAAATTTCAACTGTCTATCTATTACGGTTTACGAGATATAGCCCGCTGACAGACGGACGGACGGACGGACGGAGGGACAGCGGAGGCTTAGTAATAGGGTCCCGTTGGCACCCTTTGGGTACGGAACCCTAAAAAGTACTCATTTATAAATTATAATATGTATCAATCGTTTGTTGATTATAAACCATTATTTCTTTTCATTAAAAGAGCAACTTGCTGGCTCATAGTAGTAGAATTTCTTTCTATAAGCGGTGGTAGAGTTGAAACATGACGTGCTTAGCATGAGACAGCTATCTGCATGCCCTACATATAAATAAAAAAATATAGAATTCTAGTTGACCCGGCGAACTTCGTACCGCCAACTTATATTTTATATAAATAAAACAAATAAACTATCCTAATCAAAAAAAACTATCCTATCTTTCAAATTGGACTAAATTACAGATAGTAACGAAGTTTGATCAAAATCACTTTAATTTAAATTTAATTTTATATCACACAATATATTATTATCACACAAGTTAAATAGTTTAGGAGTCCATCGTGGACAAATAACGTGACACGTAATTTATATATATTACTAGCTGACCCAGCGAACTTCGTACCGCTTCTTATCTATATAAATAAAACAAATAAACTATCCCAATTCAAAAACTATCCTATCTTTTAAGTTGGACCAAATTACAGATAGTTACGAAGTTTTATAAAAATCGGTTAAAATCGGTAATTGAATTGCACAGGGATTATTATTAAATCCACCTCTTGCTCTTACCGCAGAAAAGAAATGTATCACACGATTTTTTCATATTTTATGTAGAGGGATGTATGTTATATTTATATTTTCCACGCCTACAGCACCCATCCATTTTTTTCTTTAAGTTTTCACTAGCCGGAAACGACAGCAGAAAACACGGACATTATCATCTATTATATAGAGGTATTAGATTCTAGCATTTATTATTTATGTGAAGTATTAAAATAACCGGACAAATGATATCAACTATAAACACCAAACTTCTTGTATTATCTGATAATATGGTGATGAGCAGTACCTAATGCATTAGAATTTATTCAAGTCGTTTAACGTCACCTATAATAATATCGACAAGTCGATACTCCATTGACACAAATCCAATAACACGCAACTACTTGACAGGCTGACAGCTGAAGTTCAACCAATAGGAGTGAATACATAATGTGTTGTACATAAGGCTCATAAAATGGCGGATGGCACCCGGCTTGACTAGTAGTTACTTTATATACTTCATCTCCATCTATTTCCTACCTACCATGATAAAAATAACCACAATTGACAGCAATTGACATTTGACATACCAGCAATTGACGTTTGACAACTGAAATGACATTAAGATGACATAACGTCATTACAAACATAAAAAACCAAATCAGATGGATGCACTCCAGGAGTTGCCATTCTACAGATGTACCCAATTATCAATTTTATATTTGTACCTCTTATTCACTTTAATACTACAAAAAGCATATTTTATTTCAATTTCTATGATTTAATACTATTTTTTGGTATAGCGTACAAGAACCCGGCCCAAAATGAAACAACCCCATCGCAAAGTGTCAATGTTTTCGCCACGCTCATGCTCATGCTCAAACAGGAAAATCGGAGTAACTAATAAATTTGTATTAATATAAAACGAGAAAAATAAATCCTTACTAATATTATAAATGCGAAAGTGTGTTTGTTTGTTGGTATGTCCTTCAATCACGCCGCAACAGGGCTACGGATCCACGTGATTTTTTGCATGGGTATAGTTTAGGACCTGGAGAGTGACATTGGCTACTTTTATCCCGGAAAATCAGAGTTCCTGAGGGATTTTAAAAACTAAATCCACGCGGACGAAGTCGCGGGCATCAGCTAGTCTAAAATATTAACTTTCTTAACGCTTTTGTGTATAATGGTACTAATTTGGTTGTACACAAATCTAAACAAAAATAACAGGTCACAAAGTTGGCCACCTCCAATAATGGTCGTTCTTACAAGGTTACTTCAATTGTCGACTAACATACTAACGTCCATACAGTGTTTCCAACTTTAGAAACTTTTCACTATTTTCGGGTGAAACTAATAAGGTAGGGCTTTATGCGTTTCTTGAAGATGACAGGGATTTAGGATAATTTGGGTTAAAATCGAATTTCAGGTGATAACCCTGTTTTTATACCCCACCCAATCAAATTTTTTTAGACCTATAGAAAAGAGCAGAATGAAAAAGTTTGTCATTCTGTATATCGGAATAATAGATTATTTTTCTGCTGACTACTTAGTTATTCATTATTCGTAGCCTCATTGTTATTATAATTTGAAAATTGGAACATCTTCTTCATCACTAAACTAATCAAATTTCTTTCAAGATTTCTTTGAACTCTTGAGTTCAAAGAAATCTTGAAAGAAATTTGATTTTTAATCGTGAAACAATATTCAAAACTAGAAATGAAGATGTTCTTTAAATATTGAAAATTAGGTGCCATAAATAAGGCTATTTTGAATTTTTATTACGGTAATTTAAGGCGTATTCTAGGGTAAATCCAAAATCGTAAGTGGAAACACTGATTCCGTGGTAGTTCATGAGTATTTAAGAGATGGCGCTAATTTATTTGGTGGCTATACTGTGAAAAAATTTTGTTCGCACGACCATATCTTGTCATTTATATCAATGCATGTAGTGCTGCTCACAGATCGCTCGTACGGCGGCCGCGTTTGATGACTCAAATCTCTGTGCGTTTTTGTTTTTAATGAACTGAGCAATAAAAGGTGAACAGTTCGCGCTGAAAATTAAGGATGTCATAGCACAGATTTTTAATTGTTCCTTAGGGTTGTCACGCCACAGAAAACGTAAAGCGTCTTGATCTTCGGGTAGAATCTTTATCCTTAGGAACATGTCTTTTATATCGCCTGATATTCCAATTCTCTGTTCTCGAAATCGCATCAAAATACCTAGAAGTGAAACGAGTAGATCTGGGCCCTTTAGCAGGTAATCATTAAGGCTTAAATTCTGGTATTTAGCGGCTGCATCAAACACCAAGCGTAGCTTCTTTTTGTTTGGGTTATCGACGCCGAAATGAGGTAAGTACCAGGTTCGTGGACTCGTAGATACGTCTGATATCTCTTTAGCAAAATCGTTCTGAAATAAGTGATCGATCCTCTCTTTATATCGCATAGCATATCATTTATCAGCCTGCATCTTTCTTTCTACACCTTTCAACCTCGACATTGCGGAAGGAAAAGAGTTAGGCATCTTAGCATCGCAATTTTTCCAAGTTAGACCAACTTGCCACCTTCCGTTTATAATTTACTTGTTTTTTCCAAGTGAGCCTTAGCTTGCAGGTCATCGGCGTTCTCTCGAGGTGCAGCAGTAACACCTAGGGAATCAACAGCGAAAGAACGTTTGACTTTTTCATGCATCTCTCGGAGTAAGCACTCGCTCTCGATATCCAAGTCGTGGTGGTTAGTGCTGAGCAGCAGGGTGGAGCGCAATAGACTACGAGAAGCGTGCGCTCTGGTACAACCATGAAGACACCATCCAAGTGGAGTAAGAGTAGCAAACGGTTCCCCTGGTTTACCTTCAAGTACTTGTAGTGGTAACAATAAATGGTAGTTGTCCTGCCCTATCAATATCTGCGGCTTAGAGTATTGACGAGTTATTTTATTTTCAATTTCAGAAATATGCCTATATCGTTCCGTGCATAAATTGGAAGTATCCTGCGCTGGCAGCTCTAAGTTTTCAACGCTGTACGCTTCAAACGTAAACGGCTGCCCATCTCTGTTAGTTACAGTTAATTCTACAACTTCGCAATAACGCTCGACCACGTGTCCACTCCAGGCGCCGCATACTCGCATATATTTCTTAGAACCATGTAGGCCGACTCGAGCGGCGAGTTCTGAACTAACCAGAGTAATAGACGATCCATCATCAAGCAACGCTGAGGTTGTCTCGATTCCTTGCGGCCCGTGTACTTGTACTTTTATCATTTTTAGAAGTACTCGGCTACAGTCATCTTTAATATGAGTTATTTGTTGCGTTTCCGCGATCGGTTGTTGTTCATTGTTCGATTCAGACGCGGGGGTATTATTTTCCTGTAGCGAACTATTGCGATTAAACTCATAGTGCAAAAGTTCGTGATGTGCTAATTCACACCCGTTTTTTCCACACTTCTTCGCAGGGCAAGTTTCAAGGCTGTGACTCGTTCGTGGTACCTTCAAACACTGAAAACAGATACTGTACCTCTTTGCATGACTCCAACGGTCTTTTCGAAGCGCTTTCTTGAATACCTTACAATCCGGTAAATCGTGTTTCGGCCCGCGGCGGCAAAATCGACATTTCGTATCTTCCGTGCTTAATTCGCTTTGTAGTAATACGTTGTGAGATCTATTCGCGTAGTTTTCATTGTACTTACGCTTAAAACTACTTTGTTCGGGCTTAGCACAATTAATGTTCACCGCGGTTTTTGTTGTTTTAACGGCTTCTTTCCTTAAAAAGTCTGAAAGTATAACCAGTTTAGCCTTAGAGCCTTCAATTATAAGAGGATAACTGTAGTCCGTCCATTTTGAAAGTAAAACCGTGGGGAATTTAGACAATATAACCGACATAATGTTCATGTTTTTTAGGTACTCATCTTCGCCGATTGAAATAACTGCTGCTACGAAGTTCTGAACTTTGACTGAGAACTTAACTATATCTTTATGATATTCCTGTGACATAGCAGGTAGCTTCTGAATATCATGCACTATTCTGGAAATAATTACGTCCGGATTTCCAAACTGTAGCTCAAGTGCAGACATTACCGTGTCGGGAGTGGTGGCGCTAATTAATAGAGCTGTTACAGCTTCCTTCGCCGGTCCACGTAGGCAGCTACGCAGCCTCCACAGATTTTCTCTAGGTGTAAAGTTACATACGTCTGTAGACTCAGTGTAGGCCTGTTTAAAGTGTAGCCACTCTAGTGGGTAACCCGCAAATACCGGTAGATCCTTCTGAGTGCTGATACGGCTAAGCAATCTGGTATTTGGTGCGTTGCTTTTGGAGATAGCTGCAATATCTTTCAGTGCGCTAGCCAGCATTTGAACAGTGCTTACAGTGCCACCGCCTCCAGCGGCGGGCGGGCACAGCTCGCCTAAATCGTGACCTTCTTGCTGGACGGGCTGTGCTAAACTTTCGTGGTGGCTGCGCTCCAACCATCTCTCTACTTCACTATTAGTGCTACGCACCTCACCTTCATCCGCTTGAGAACAATGTTCCTCATCGAGTGCCGCTATATCCGCTTGGAGCTTCTTATCTATAAGCTGCATCTTTATAAGTGCCTTTGTTTCCGCTGCCGCTAGCTCCAGCTGTCTCTTTCTAGCTATAATAGATGATGAACTTGACTTTCTAGACTTACTCTTATGTGTAGACATCTTACTCGGCGACACTACGTGGCTGCCAATACACTGTCCACTAGTGCCAGGTTCTACATTGTGGAATTGCTGATTCTGTTCCTCCTGCTTCCTTGCGAAACTACGCGTAATCATTGGTGGAGGAGTCTTAAACATTACCAGATCCGCGCTCGAATGGACCACTCTGTAGCAGATAGTTTCAATAAAAAGTCAAGCTTTTCTTCAGGATTATAATTTGCAACGGAAAAATTTTCTCACATATTGACATCTGTCTACATTTTTTTTTAATAGGTATTTTTTCTTATAAATATGTGACACTACAAAAAGGTTTTTCTTCGCGTCGCTAACAATTATTATGAAGCTATTACATTGCAATAAGTTTTTTATACTATCTTGTGGGCAGCTGGATGCCAAGCCGATTTAACCCATGCAATTTTATCAGAATAAAATATAATATTTCCACAATGAGGGGAAATTCCATTTTATTATTGATATTTTATACATAGGTTTTATTGTGTTTTTATTAAAAGAAAAGCCACAGTCAGAACGCTTTAATGTTTGTCAATTTTTAAGTAATATTTAATTTTAGGTCTACAAGTTGGATAACATAATTATTTATGTTTCTGCGAACTCATTGTCAATATTCATGTTCCAGCACAATTTAGTACAGGTATTATTTTTACAGGTATTAAGCATTGATAGCCTAGTAGTTAGGACCGTAGTCTACCATTCAGGGCATCGCTAGTTCGATCCCGGGTACGCACCTCTGACTATTCGGAGTCATGTGCGTTTAAGCAATTAAATATCACTTGCTTCAACGGTGAAGGATAACAACTGCACACCTGAGAGTTCTCTATAATGTCCTCGAAGGTGTGTGAAGTCCGCCAATTCGCATTGGAACTATGATCTATAACGATTCTCTGAGAGGAGATCTGCGCTCAGTAGTCAGACATTAATGGGTTGCTCATGATGATGATGATGGTGATTATTTTTTCCAGAGAATATCAGTCAAGCTGAATGGTCAACTAATATTATTATTTGAGGTGATAGCCTAGCCGTTTAGACTGCGCCTCCGGCTTCCTTTTCGGGCGGTCCGGGTTTCCTAGACATGCATATTATCTGAATTTTCGGAGTTATAGGTATGTAATGAGTATGTGCCGTGCCCTTTATGAAACACAAAATCGTGAGGCTGTAAAACCTACATGCCTGAGCATTCTTCATAATGTTCTCAAAGATGATAGATAGATAGATACATTTTTTATTCACCAAAATGCAGATACAATGTGATGGTTTAAAGAAAATCGAGCCTAATATAGCTAAATTTAACCAGGACTGATGTAGTGTGCGGTGGTGGTATGGTGTGTGGTCTGCCAATCTACGTCTAGCCAGCGTATTGGACTATAAAAACCCTTCTCATTCAAAAGGTGACCTATGCCCAGTGCTGGGTCCAGTGGACAGGCAGGAATAAAAATTCCAGTTTGTCTCCGAATTTCTATCCAGAATTTAATAGGAACACCTGCTAAAAATATAGCACTAACCGATTCAACCCAATAGCGGGATTAGCTTTTCTCAGAGGCAATGTGTCAACGTTATCTCGCACACCTGTCGCTCGGGACTTTGCTCTTTAATTAGCTCCCATGGACTGAAACGGATCATTAATTATAATCACGACTCTTTGACGAACTACGGAAAAAAGTTCATTCACTGAACATTGTGCGATTTGCTTTAT
The DNA here is from genome assembly GCA_029955525.1 of Oeneis ivallda. NCBI lineage: Eukaryota > Metazoa > Arthropoda > Insecta > Lepidoptera > Nymphalidae > Oeneis > Oeneis ivallda. The sequence goes on along the minus strand of JARPMR010000048.1, from coordinate 315,802 downwards.
TATTTACTAGCTGATGCCCGCGACTTCATCCGCGTGGATTATTAATTTTTAAATCCCTCGGGAACGGGGATAAAATAGTAGCCTATGTCACTCTCCGGGTCCTCAACTATACCCATGCAAAAAATCACGTTGATCCGTAGCTCTGTTGCGGCGTGATTGAAGGACAAACCGATAATATTGTCTTCCGTTTTTGTAGACATTATCGTTATATTACTTGCACGCTATTTTGTAACGTACAGTACAGTTATACTGAAACCAGTCTGGTAATGGTATCTTTCGATTTCCACAGTTCTGTTAGCTCATTTTAGTGATTTTCATGAATTCATGATTGCATAACAGTTAAAAGTAGATGAGTTATCAGTGATGAAAATATTACGAGTAATGTTTTAAATATATACTAATAGAATCCTTAGAGAAAAAAAGTTTCTCCTTGAAAAACTTTCTTTACAAGTAAATAATTATACCAAGTACCGAAATATTAATTATGAGACAGTTAATAATTATATTGTGAAATATAACAATATTTCTTATACTTAGCAAATATTGTTATTGTAGTCCGTATTGTTGTCTGTTACAAATAATAATATGACATTAATTTAATATAGAAGATTTGGATTATTGAGGCTATTCATTATGTTTTATGTTTAAACGATAACTCCGTCCATTTGACGAAATAAGTAATTTTTGATAAGCTCTGACATATTAGTAGGTACGCAATACGCATATCTCTTTAATCCTACGGGCGGATTAGAACGACTCATTTCAAACAAAGTCAAACTTTCTAGACAGTAAAATCTCACAAGAATAAGGTAATAACGGATGCATATTAATCGGCTGTTGGCTCAGTGTCAGCCTATCATTTGTATTGAGTATAAAATTGCTAGGAAAATATACAGGGGGAGATACATAACCTACTTTCACTGAAAGTCGATAAGTCAGTCGATTTTACGATGTGTTACATGAGAGCTCTCTTGAAGAAGAATTTATGTACATGTTTGGGGTAGAAATCTGTTAGAAAATCACAGTCAACCCTGGTTAGCTGTTGGCAAAAATGTTGTCTGAAGAAACTAAATAAATAATTCGTAAATTGCGTATAATAAAAGTAACGCTAGTTACTACTTATTATTCTGTGCCCGTGCGAAGCAAGCGCGGGTCCTTAGTCTATACTTATACAAAAAAATTAATTGCTGTTCGTTATCGTTAGTCTAGCTAAACTCAAAAACGGCTTCACCGATTTGAATATTTTTTTTTTGCTTTGTTCGTCTTAATACAGGGGTGGTTTAAAAACAAAAAAAAAATAGTAAAAACCCAAAGAACAGCTGAAAAACCGTAAACATCAAAATTGTTAAGTTTGTATAGGAATCCCCACTTCGGATCACTTTTAATAGATGAACGAAGCCACGGGTAATAACTAGCTAGTTCGATATCAAACTGCATAGGTTGATGTCACAGCGTGGCATGGGATTGAGGTCGGCACACCGCAGCAATGACGTCGATTTCATTTGATATCCGCTTTCCGATTGCCCTGTACAAGGTTGCTTGAAAACCTCTAAAATGTTGAATGCTTACTGAAATCTCCAGGTGACGGTGGTGACGATGACGATTTCGCAAAATCCATGTTTTTTGCTCACCCAAAAAAGTACTCAACGTGCCTAAAGAAGTTTTCACTTCAATAAAGCCCTTATTATTTTTCTCTTTTCCAAATATTGAATAGAGTCGTCGAGAGTTTCTCATATATTTACACTTAGAGCGGCAATCACATTATTTCGATCGATAATATTCGGCCCTACTAAAAACGGCAAACACATTTCACATTTTCAAGTTACTAAGTTTTCAAGTTACGGACCATGTCTTGCACATACAACTGTTTGCAGCCTGCCATCTGGGGCCGAGTGAAGATCCAGCGCAGACGTCCACTTTTTGTTTTGTTGGAGAATGATTTCTTATTGGACAACTGCTTGTTTCCAATTTTAACATTGCGTAAGAGCGATGCCACACAACATCGCTCGATCGCCTGCATAAGACCTGTGGAAGTCCATGCAAGAGACCTTTGTCCAGCAATGGACGTCTATCGGTCGATGAAGAAGAAGAAGGTATATATATTTAGATGACCAAATAAAAAAGAGGAGATCCATAGAACAACTCCGTACTGATAAAAATTTGATCATCAATCTGTTATTGGCGATGGACAGGGGGGGAGAGACCTACTTTGTATTGGTAAGCAAATGCATGTGCGTACTGACGCATCTGATAGAATAGAATAGAATAGAAATATTTTTTATTCAAATAAATTTTTACAAGTGCTTTTGAATAGTCGATGAATCTACCACTGGTTCGGAATGCTTTTCCTGCCGAGAAGAACCAGCAAGAAACTCGGCGGTTGCTCTTTTCAAAACAAAATTACAATACAGTAAATACTATGCTATATATGCAGTGTTTCCATAGGATAGGACATCTATGCCTATCATCGTCATCATCGTCTTCCGATAGGACGTCTGTCAGTTTTGCTAATGTCGAGCTAATGAGCACTGCTCAGTGTTCTCACTGGTGAGAAATTCGTTCCGTTATGGACTGCCAGTACACTGCCGCAGTACCCTAGGGAAATATATGACGTCACACATCGCCGCCATTTTTGTACTGTGAGCACTGGCGCTTTCGAGGTAAGGTGCTCTCAGTACTTTGATCACGTAATCAAAAAACATAACAGCGCCTAGAGATTTGAAAAAAATCGGGATGACAGTATACTGGACTGCGTTCCGTTATAAAGAGTAACCAGTATAGCAAACTAAAAAGGAACGGCTTCACAGTATTCACAGTATTGACGTCACATCTTACAGTAGTCACAGTGTATATCGGAACATACCCTCAGCAGATACCGATATTTATTGAATAATATTATTATCCTGTTTATTAGATTCTCCGCTCTGTATTTTAACCGGAGATGGCCACAATGATCATTCAAGCATTTCCTACTTTATTGTAGCAAATTCACAATGCTCTTCCACTGGAAATAGAAACATGTGCAGTGCTTAAGTACAATGTTTACTTCTCTGCGATATTTTGATTAGGAATTTGAGACAATAGTTACTGTACATCTTTTTTAAATTTTTTTTGACCATTCAGCTGTTCCGAAGTTTCCGCTTATTTGGAGGGGAGAGGAGAGAATATTAGTCAAGTTCAACTTGGTTGATACTCTTTTTTAAAAAAAAAAAAAAAACTAACAGCAGATAGATATAGTGTCATTGAGCTCAGAGAAGGGTCTAAATGAGTATTTGTTAAATTTTTTTTTTATAAAAGAATATCAACTAAGTTGAACTTGACTAATATTCTCCCCTCCTCTCCAAATAAGCGGAAAGCTTGTGTCAGGAGTGGGTAGCTACGACAATAGTGCAACGGGTGGGATTCGAACCTGCAACCTTTCAGTTTTCAGTCCGCACCTTTAACCGTTGGGCTATTGAGGCTTAAATGATATAAATAGATGATGATCAAGGATCGAGGAGGAGGATCTGCTGATTTAGCAGAAAACTGGGTAACAGGTTGTCAGGTATATAGTAGGTACATAGTCCGGCCATAGATTCACATGTCGGGAGTGTTTTCAATTTACATATTTTTTATTTTTTTGATCTCCGCGCCGCACCGCGTTCAGCGCCTATAACCCTAAACTACCAACACATAAAGCAGTATTATTCCAATATTGTTTTATAACATCTCGAAATAAAATTGATATAATACTGCTTTGAGCGTTGTTGGTAGTATAGGCCCGGGTTTCAAGTAGTAGTGATGTAACGAATGTTGGATTGTTCACATTCGCGAATGTGAATGCGAATGTTGACAAACAATAATTTAATATAAAAAAAATTTAAATCCGATTTCAAACGCCCACGCCACTACAAATTTATTGTTGATTTTTGAAAACCCGCAGAACCGATTTCGATAGAATACACCAACTTTGACTTCATAAAAAGAATAAAAGAGAAATAATCACTTATTTCTAATTCAGTTGCCTACCTTACTCAAAACTGTTCCTATATTTTTTTTTATTCAAATATACTTAAGTGAATAAAAAATATAAATCTTATCATTCCATAATCCAGCGGTAATATTCAATTGCCTTTTTGTTTACCAAAAACATTCCGCCAGACATTCGCATCGTTTCTTAAGAATGCGAATGTCAAAAAACATGCGAATATTCGCGAATGCGCATGCGAATATTCGTTACATCACTAGTTTCAACACGGCTACTTAGTAATTTTTGCATAACATAAAAAACCTCAAATAACATATAATCTAATTTTTGCACATCATAAAAAAAATTAAGTGGCACTCGGGGACTGCCGCGGTAAAGCTATTGCATAGCATTTTTTATCAGCTTATGCAATTATAATATTTAGGCAATATTTTTTTTTTGCATAATAAAAATTATGCAAAAAAATAATTAAAAAACAAACAAACAAGTAAAGCGCACTGTCACTACTTCGCGAGTGAGATTCGAACCTGCGACATCTAAAGAAAGCGGCCGCTCGCCCACTGCGCCAAACAGAGCTAAAATATGTGAACCTCCAAAATGTTGAACGCTTATTGCACGACGGTGTTAGGTTTTATTTCGTTACGGAATTTCTTGATTCGGTCGCCGCGCTCAAACTGTTTGTCCTAGTTCAAAGCCCGCGATAAAAGCTAACCGATAAGTTAGCATTAAGTTAGCAGTAAGCATACATGCTGGGGAATCCAATGTCGAACGCCCGAAAAGGAGGTCAAAGTTTTGATCGACTAGGTTCTTTCTTCTTCTTTGTCAACCGATAGACGTCCGCTGCTGGACAAAGATCTCTTCCATTGACTTCCACAGGCTTTGGTCTTGCGCCATCTATAAATAAAATCTGCTTGGCAATAATGTGGTTTTGAATTGTGGGCTGCGGGTAAGAGTTCTAGGAATGGATACTAATTTTGAAGTAATTAATGATTTCCTCGCCACTGTGGCTAGCTTCAAGAGAGATAAGCTATCTGAGCTGAAGATGTTAATAGTTCTATACAGTATATTGTAGATCGTACATTTTCTTCTTTTACGTTTTCCTCTCCAGACAAGGGTTGCCTGGAAGAGAATGCTTTTGCTATAAGGCCTTTGCGCCTTGTATTTACTGCCTCTTTCATGTGTATAAACCTTTAGAGGTAGGGTCTTGACGTGTCAAAGGACTCATAGGAGCCACAGGTTGGTCTACGTGAAATAAATAAATTTTGAATTTGAATTTATTTCTTGTTAACAATTTTCTATTCTATTCTATCCTACAGTGCACAGGTGTGTGCGTGGTGCGCACAGGTGCACTCTCTATTCCCTGACTCTCATGGCCAGACGGAACGCCGATCCGACATGACCAGAGACATCAGGCGCAGCGGCTTTACGTGCTCTCCGCAGCACGGGGTGACGAACCGCCAACTTCCCAATCTATTCTCTTTCTACAATCGCTGTCACTCAAAGTTTTGGCTAGAGCTAGACTAGATGGCGCTGCACCTAATCAAAGAAAGAAGTGTATAGGTAATATTTTGCGGCAGTTTGTAATTTTTTTTTAGCATTTAAAACATTTAAAATACAAAATGCGGCGCAATATTATCAATACACTTCTGTCTTTGATTAGCTGCAGCGCCATCTAGTCCAGCCCTAGCCAAAACTTCAAGTGACAACGATCGTAGAAAGAGAATAGATACAACGAAGTGTAACTTGGCTGAGTTGCAGACCAGGGGCATTCCGCATTTTAGGTACAAAGGTACGAGTTCGTAGCCGACTACAGATAGACATCAGCAGCAGGCGACGCATCACTGCGACACTACTGAATCGTATGTACTTGTATTATACGACATGTCGCTAGCTACGGAAGGTATTTCATAGAAATATCTACATAAAAACGATCAATGGCTAAAGTGTGACGCAATCGCATCTGATTGGCTGATACTCACACGCTATTGGCTAACACGCAATTTTGCAACAACTGTAAATTAAAAATTTCATTTTTAAAAAACAAGCTTTTGCAGTAGCTGGCTATATCATCAGACCCTGAATATCATCTAGGATCATAGTAATTGTCAAGACGAATCCAACGAGCCCAAACTTGATAGGGTCTTTTTACTACAGAGTTCCCATAGCCATTAGCCACCTTCCGCCTCCATCATCAGATCAGCTTCATGTCACAATAATATTGCATTGTCATCCGACTTACATATACATGCAAAATTTCAGCTCAATCAGAAACCGGGAAGTGGTTCTTATTCATCTTGCAAGATTTGACCTAAACATACATACATTGCAAACTTTTTAATACTCAAAGATTGCAAAGCTTCTTTACTGAGTTCCTATGACCACTTTCCAGCTCCATCATCAGATCAGACCCTGGTAACCATCTAAAGACAAAGTACTCGTCAAGACGAATCAAACGAGCCCAAACTCGATGAGGTTGTGTCGTTTCATTGCGAAGTTCCTATGGCCACCTTCCAGCTCCATCATCAGATCAGCACCATGTCATCATAATGTTGCATCGTCACGCGATTTACACATGTATGCAAAATTTCAGCTCAATCGGTAACCGGGAAGTGGATCAAACTTAATTTGCAAGGTTTGATGACAAACATCGGGACAGGTGAAACTAAATAAAAGCTTGTAAAACGAGCGATATAAATTCAGCCAATCACTGCAGTAAATTGAGACTGTATCAATGACTGATGCATCTTTTACAGAATCGGCCTGTTGATCTCTTGGATGTGTCGTGTGATGCGGGTTGTTACGTTCCCTCAAATATGGTTGACCCGAGCAATGGCTGGATCATGCGTCATGCTCGTGAACGGGTGCCACCAGCGGGAATGGGGCTGCTTTCTGTCTGCCTGTCTTAACGTGTTGAATTATAATTAGGGAAGCTTTTGTGGAACTCATTGTGCAAACACTGCATACATAGCTTAGTATCTATTGAATTGTAAACCTGTTTTGAAAAGAGCAACCGCCGAGTTTCTTGCTGGTTCTTCTCGGCAGGAAGGGCATTCCGAACCAGTGGTAGACTCATCGACGGTTCGAAAGCACTTGTAAAAAGTTTATTTGAATAAAAAAAATTCTATACTATTCTACTCTATTGCGGAATACAGTCGTATCCTTGCAGTATTGCCGGTATATCGATTGGACTGATACTATGAGTTTTATACTATGAATGAGCCTTATGTTATTTTTCCTCTCTCCTTTTATTAACAAAGTGTAGGTAGTAGGTAGGTAGGTACCCCCCTGACCCGATGTTTGTTTTTATTTCCTTTTCTAGGTTGATTGCTTGGAAGAGATCGCTTCTTTGCGATAAGGTCGCCTTTTATACTGTGTTTTGCTGACTTTTTATTTGTTGTTCTTGTTTTATGGTGTAGGTAGATTTCATGAAATTAATTCATAGGTCAAAATCGGGTGAATAGCCCACACTACCCTCAAAATAAATGTAATGTAAAACAATTATTGAAGTAAAAAAATCTTCCAAAACTTTTGCTCGATTTTAATGTCGATAGAAGGTATCCCTAACTCAAATGAAAAAATTACAACCCCGAAGGAAATCGACAATTAGTCACGATAAGATAAATAAAATCCCAGCAAACGACGCCGAGAATTTAAATGGGAAACTCGGCAGAAAATCTCTCAATTGTAGGTACAAAAGTCGATAGAAGGTGAATCAATTTAAATGAAGCCTGTTTGGGATTGCGTAACAAAGGGACTTTAGTCGTGACTGTCCTTTTTATTCATAACTAGCTGATGCTCGCTACTTCGTCTTATACTTACTTATAAATGCCTTATACGTACTTATAAATGCCAATTAATTTAAATCTTCCCCGATTTGTAAAATCAATGGCTGGTCTTTGAAACCTCAATAGCCCAAAGGTTAAAGGTGCGAATCTGAAACTGAAAGGTCGATGGTTCAATCCCGAACCGTTGCACTATAGTCGTCTTAGACCATAACATTTTCGTACCAACTCTTTTTTTTTTTTTTTTTTTTTTTTTTTTTTTTTTTTTTTTTTTTTTTTTTTTTTTAAATATATAGACCAGCGCTTGACTGCAATCTCACCTGATGGTAAGTGAAGATGCAGCCTAAGATGGAGCGCGCTTGCCTAGAAGATGCCTATTCACTCCTGATTTAAAGGTACCCAAGTTATAGTCAGTTGGAAAAACGGAAGCCGGAAGGGCATTCCAAATTTTAGCGGTGCGTATTAGGAACGAGGAAGCAAAACGCTTAGTGCGGGATCGGGGGATTTCGACCACGTAACGGTGCAGATTCGAGCGATGCCTTGCGGTTCGGTGGTAGAAGGGTGATGGAGGAACTAGTTCAAATAGTTCTTGAGCACACTCTCCGAAATATATCCTGTAAAATACCGACAGACAGGCAACTTTGCGCCGATGTTCCAGACTTTGAAGTTTGGAGTTACTTAGCGAATCGTCGCCAATGAGTCTTCTGGCGCGTCTGTCCACCGAATCCAATGCAGCAAGCTGGTACTTGGCAGAGCCGTCCCATAAATGGCTGCAGTACTCCATGCACGATCGAACTTGTGCTTGATACAAGGTAACAAGCTGTTCCGGCGTGAAGTAGCGCTTGACTTTATTGAGGATACCAAGTTTCTTGCCAGCAGTTTTTGCCTTGGATTCGATGCATCGTCCAAAGTTAAGATTTGACGAGACATTTATGCCAAGAAGATCAATACTGTCAGTACAACTCCAAGTACAAGCTTTGTTTTAGCGGGGATAGGGGAATATTAATAACTCTTTATTTTACTAATGTTTTTGTTTAATTTACCATAAATATTTATTTATTGATTTTTCAATAAACAACCATCAATTTTGATGTTTCACGTGTGATGGACATTTTTTAATATATTCTCGTCTCTGGGGCTTATTTAGATCATAAGACAGATGAACACGGAAATAGGCCGTTTCATAAAGTTCTAACTAGGCTGGATTAAGCCGAGACTGGAATTTCATTAAAGTGCACATTACGAACGTACGTAATATGCACTCGGCTCGGAATTGCTTGAATCTGGCAACTGACAAAGGAATTTATAACTCTCTCTGGCCGTTTTATTTGTTATTTTCATTCATAGTCGTTTTCAGACGCAGCAATGTATCCCACTTCCGCACTTCAACGTATATCTCCTGCATCTCTGAGTAGAATAAAACAAAGTAGCAATTATTTCGTACTAGCTGATGCCCGCGACTTTTTCCGCGTGGATTTAGTTTTTAAAAGCCCTCGGGAACTCTCTGATTTTCCGGGGTAAAAATAGCCTATGTCACTCTCCAGGTCCTCAACTATACTCATGCAAAAAATCACGTCGATCCGTACGTAGCCCTGTTTCGGCGTGATTGAATGACAAACCAAAAAACTAACAAACCAACAAACCAACAAACAAACACACTTTCGCATTTATAATATTAGTAAGGATTGTCTATGTATTCGCTCAAATAATTTTCTAAAATGAACGTGCGTTTTGTCATTATTCTGAACCTATTATTTCACAAGCAAGGCTTTTATGTATAATTTAATATAAAAAAATCTTTTTAAACAACCGACTTCAAACTCCCGCTTTACTACATTACACACACACTATACAAATTATTTAATTTATTGTTGATATTTTTAAAACCGCTCGGCCGATTTCGATAAAATTTATATGGGACTACCAAAAAAGTATGCCCTTTGAAACAAAAACAGAATTTTTCAAATCGGTCACGATGTGTATGTTCACCGATTATTCAAAGACGTGTACGTCTTTGAATAATCGGTGAACACACATAAAAAGATTCTGGAGAACCTCAGTCCTTCTTTTTTGAAGTCGGTTAAAAATCATTTGTTAGATGTTATTAATTATATTCAAAGATGTCAATTGTATTTTAAGTATAAATAACTATATTATGCAATTATTGTTACTAAATGTTTACTACAATATTAATTTATTTGTATTTTTGTGAATATAGGAAAGAAACTGACTAAATTGAATGTAAAGTGAGGGTAAATATAAAATATGCGTGAACGTAGATCACCTACGTTCACACCGTACATTTTAGGTCATATATAGCCATGATTCGATGAATTGTCGCATTACGTTACGAATCGTCAAAGTGAACACTTCTAATAAAATAGTATTATTACCACGTTGTTATTAATAAATTAGTATTTTCACCTCGTTGTTATTATCAGAAGTGGCAAAATGGGTCGCCGAAAGCGACCGAAACGCTCACGTCACAATTTTTCTGGCAACCGAAGACAAAAAAATGATGATACGACGAGTGAGTCATCATACAGCTCGTGTTAGAGCTGTATGATCGATGTTAGGGCGATCGAAGTCCAACCAGGAAAAGCCGAGATCGTTCGACTGTTTATCAAACTCTTACTCAGCGCAGCACAAGCAGACGTACTGCTGCTACACCCGAAATATACGACGAAGTATCTGCGACCGGACGAGTTGGAACTTGTACTGACGGCGAAAGAAGAGAAGTAGTACGATCAAGAAGATCTGCGACCGGACGAGATACAATCGAACTAACTTCGGAGAAGGCGAGCGACGACGCGTCAAGTGGGCGCCACAGCGTCTCCACCGTGGCTGCGCAGGCGCCAGGCTGTCTTCCTGGAACTTCAAATAATGCGCCCGCTGCCGCCACGCCCGAGGCTGCGCTCGTGGCCGCCGCTGCAGCTACCGAGGGTCACCTCGCAGGACATCAAGTGCAGGTACCGCAAAGTGATCAGTGCAATACCAATACTACGCCAAATGTTTTGTTAAATTCTAATGACTTTTCTCAGCTGTTGCAATCCTTTATAAAGCCTGGTTTATCTCCATCTATTAATACAAACGTAAATAATATGATTCCTGAATTTGACCCATCTATTAAAAATCACCGAATCGATTTACGGTTATCTAAGGTAAACGAATGCGCGACAATATACCGGTGGGATGAAGCTCATATTATGCATTATGCTTTGCCTAAACTTGTGGGTAATGCGAAAAAATGGTATAACGGTCAGACTTCTGTATTACGTAATTGGCAAGAATGGCAGATTCTTTTGCGTAAAGCTTTCCCATCTGAGACTAACTACGGTGTACTTTTGTCAGAAATGCTCGAAAGAAGACTTAAATTTGGCGAAAATCTGGACGAATATTATTACGAAAAAATTATGTTGCTAAACGCGTGTGAAATTTCTGGCAAAAGGGCCGTAGATTGTCTCATACATGGCATAGATGATCGAACTGTTCGCGCCGGTGCATCTTCAGGTCGGTTTACCGAACCGGAAGATTTATTTAAATTCTTGAAAGATGTGTGTAAGGAACAAAAAGATACTTTCAGAAATCCTAACTTGAACAAAACCCGCCCAACTATAGTTTGTACCAGATGTAATGAACCTGGTCATCGTGCAGCCTTATGCAGAGCCAATAACCCCCAAAATAACCAATCTCTTTTTACAACTTGTTTCAACTGTAAGGAAAGGGGTCACCGGATCCAGCAATGTACAAAGCCTATTATTAAATGTGAAAATTGTGGCCGTTTTGGTCACAAAAATTGCGTTTTTAAAAACAATTCAAATAATAATGAGAAACGTGTTATGTTTGTTGACAGTAAAAATTCAAACAATCTAAAATACTATAAACAAGCGGTAGTCAATAATTGTAATTCGGTTCAGTGTTTTATCGATTTAGGCAGTGATTGCTCACTTATTACTAAAGAAACCGTAGAAAAATTCCGTTTAGAGCTGTCGAAAGAGTGTCTACCCTCTATAAGAGGCGTAGCTGATGTAGTTATTCCGATAGTAGGAAAAACTACCTTCTCTTTGCGCATTGATTCGGTTGAGGCAAATATTACGGCTTACGTAATTGACGACCAACATTTACATGTACCATTACTAATCGGTCAGAATTTTACCGAACTACCCGAAATTGTTATTACAAAAACTGATAAGTCCCTTAATATTTTGTCCCGAAACTCAATACATGAACTTCCCAGTGTTGATGAAGATTGTTTTAATAGCAGAAAAATTAAATTAATTGCTCTGACTGACTCAAAAATAAATACTGTCGATTTACTAACCTGTTATAGTTCAGATTTGAAAACTACTGACGTATATGTCCCAAGTGCTTGCAGAAATATAAATGGTCAAGAATATTGTATTCAGGAGGGTGTATATCAAATTAAGAATGGTAAATGCGATTTGTTAATATTGAATATGGCTAGCACTAAAGATCTTCAACCTCTCTATTTCGTTAAAGATTCAGTTGTTACTCGTGCTATTCCAATTTTTTATGATAATTCCTTATTAAATTTGTCTCAGGAACACTTACGGTGTCTTGCCACGCGTACTTTGGAACCACTTGATCATAATGAAATACTTGTTAACCCTGATTTATCTTCTGATCAAGAAGAAAAGGTTTATAACCTGGTTAATAAATATCGCGAATGCTTTGCCCAAAACTTGTCCGAATTAGGATGTACAAATATTTCTGAATTAGATATAAAATTGTTAGACGAAACCCCCGTTGCCTATCGTCCCTATAGGCTAAGTCACTCTGAAAAGGAAATAGTGCGTGATATGGTGAAAGAATTAGAAGAGAATAATATAGTAGAAGAATCTGATTCTGCGTACGCCAGTCCGATACTCTTAGTTTCCAAAAAGACAGGTGGTTATCGATTATGCGTCGATTATAGGGTGCTTAATCGAAAGACCGTTAGGGATCTTTACCCGTTACCCCGGATAGATGATCAGATAGACCTCCTCAGCGGAAATTCATATTTTATTAGTCTTGACATGTCTAGCGGATACTACCAAATACCTATTAAAGAAGATTGCAAACACTTAACCGCATTCATTACTCCTGATGGTCTTTATCAATTTAGACGCGCCCCTTTTGGTCTCGCCAATTGTCCCGCAGTTTTTCAAAGAACTGTTAATAGAATGCTTGGAAAGTCACGTGAAAAGTGCGCCATAGCATATATGGATGACCTACTTATTTCTGGTAAAGATTTTGATGAGTGCTTAAACAAACTTGAACAAACTTTTATTTTATTAAAAGAAGCCGGTCTTACATTAAATATCAAAAAATGTCGTTTCTTTGATACCATCATCAATTATTTAGGGTTTGAAATTTCGGCTGAAGGGGTTAGACCTGGTAAAATGAAAATTGATGCAGTCGTCTCTTTCCCTGAGCCAAAAAAACGTCCATGAGGTTCGCCAATTCTTAGGATTGGCCAGTTTTTTTAGAAAATTTATCCAACATTTTGCTACAATAGCCAGACCGTTGACTGACCTTACAAAACAAAACCATCCTTGGAGATGGGAACAACAACAGCGAGAGGCATTTTTAACACTAAAAGAAAAATTAACTCAGCGCCCAATTCTTGCGTTATTTAATCCCGAATATATTACGGAACTACATTGCGATGCATCAAAGACTGGACTGGGTGGTATCCTTTTTCAAAAGGAGTCACCTAGTTCATGTTTGAAACCAGTAGCATATTTCAGTAGAAAAACTACTATAGATGAAGAAAAACTCCATGCATATGAATTAGAGACTCTCGCTGTGGTTGCCTCATTAAGTCGATTTAGAGTCTATTTATTAGGGAAACATTTTACCATCATCACTGACTGCAACGCCCTGCGATCTACTTTTACTAAAAGAGATATAATACCTCGCGTAGCACGTTGGTGGATAGCATTACAGGAATACGATTGCTCGATTGAATATAAACCAGGGCCAGTGATGCAACATGTAGATGCACTCAGTAGAAATCCACTCCCATGCGCCAATGATGATGATAAAAATGAGCATTTAACTCGTGTACTCCAAATTTCCCAAGACGACTGGCTACTCAGCTTACAATTGGCTGATCCCAGTATTTGTCACATTCGTTCTGCCCTCGAAGACCCTCAATATAAAGATATTGTCGATATAAAACAGAATTTTGTCCTGAAAAATAACCGACTGTATCGGAAGGTAGGAGATGATCTTAAATGTGTAGTCCCCAAAAGTGCTAGGTGGCAGATTTGCCAACGCAATCATGATGACATAGGTCATTTTTCTGTTGATAAAACACTTGAAAAAATTAAAAAAGACTTCTGGTTTTCAAAAATGAAAAAATTCGTGACCAAGTACGTAAAATCATGCTTGCATTGTGCGATTGGTAAAGAACCTGGTGGTGCTAAAGAAGGGTTCTTACATAGTATACCCAAAATGGATATCCCATTCCACACCATCCATATTGATCATTTAGGCCCCTTTGTAAAAAGTTTAAACGGTAATCAATATATTTTATTAATTGTAGACGCCTATACTAAATTTTGTCTAATCAAACCACTGCGATCAACAAAATCTGGTCCCGCGATCAGGGTTCTCAAAGAAATTTGTTTTACTTTTGGAAATCCATGTAGATTGGTTTCTGACCGCGGAACTTGCTTCACGTCGCAGGAGTTCAAACGTTTTTGTGTGGAATTCGAAATCCAACACATTCTCAATGCTGTATCAGCCCCTCGCGCAAATGGTCAGGTAGAAAGATATAATCGAACCGTGCTAGATAGTCTCAGAACTTATACTGATAAAATGGGTGAGAACAAATGGGACCAGAATGTAGGAAAAATACAGTGGGGCCTCAATAATACCCTCAACAAGGGAATAGGTAAAACCCCAGCTGAAGCGCTTTTCTGCAAAAGGCCGCTAAGCAAAGGTGAAGGCTTATTAGGTGATACATTAACTGAAACTAGGCAAAATGACAAAAGTATTGAGGAAATAAGAGAGGAAATTAATGAATATATAGATAAAGATCAAAATAAACAAAGACAGAGATTTGACCGAAAAAGAAAAGAAGCTAAAGTATATAAAATAGGAGATCTTGTAAAAATACTGAAGACTTTACCGTCTAATGACGGTAAAAGTCGTAAACTTCTGCCAAAATATACGGGTCCTTTTAGAATAACTGGTATTTTAGATAATGATAGGTATGAGATTTCTAGTATTCCCGGGTCTCATATTACTAGGGGAAAATATTCAAACGTTTGGGCTGCTGATCGTATACAACCATGGATCACCATTACCAGTGACCAAAGTGATAGTTCAGATGATGAAACAGGCTTGGTAAAGGGTTAAAATTGTTTGTAAGCCGAGTTTATAAGATGGTGGCTACTATACTTTAAAAATAGAATGTTTTAATGATTTTGTCCTACTTTTATTGAAAAATTCGATTATTCAATTAAACTTCGAAAGCTTCGATTATTCTGATTTGATAAAGATATTATTGATACTTAAATGTAGATTATATTGTGTTATGATATTTGATTAAATAATTATTATTGAAAGGAAATCATTGTGACATGACATGACGTGTAATTTAAGCAGATGTGTTGTTGAAATCTGGAAGTCGTACACGGCCGTGGAGTCTTGTTGCAAGATGACTTGCTCTTGGCTTAGCGGTGAGGGGTGCGGTGCAGATGTGTTGTTGAAATCTGGAAGTCGTACACGGCCGTGGAGTCTTGTTGCAAGATGACTTGCTCTTGACTTAGCGGTGAGGGGTGCGGTGCAGATGTGTTGTTGAAATCTGGAAGTCGTACACGGCCGTGGAGTCTTGTTGCAAGATGACTTGCTCTTGACTTAACGGTGAGGGGTGCGGTGCAGATGTGTTGTTGAAATCTGGAAGTCGTACACGGCCGTGGAGTCTTGTTGCAAGATGACTTGCTCTTGGCTTAACGGTGAGGGGTGCGGTGCAGATGTGTTGTTGAAATCTGGAAGTCGTACACGGCCGTGGAGTCTTGTTGCAAGATGACTTGCTCTTGACTCAACGGTGAGGGGTGCGGTGCAGATGTGTTGTTGAAATCTGGAAGTCGTACACGGCCGTGGAGTCTTGTTGCAAGATGACTTGCTCTTGGCTTAACGGTGAGGGGTGCGGTGCAGATTAGTAGTGTAGTCGTTATATCTGGAATTTAGTGTTTTTGTGATATAAAAAAAAAATTGTGTTAGGTATGTTATAAGTTTGAGGACAAACTTAATGTAGTCAGGATGGCCGATTGTTAGATGTTATTAATTATATTCAAAGATGTCAATTGTATTTTAAGTATAAATAACTATATTATGCAATTATTGTTACTAAATGTTTACTACAATATTAATTTATTTGTATTTTTGTGAATATAGGAAAGAAACTGACTAAATTGAATGTAAAGTGAGGGTAAATATAAAATATGCGTGAACGTAGATCACCTACGTTCACACCGTACATTTTAGGTCATATATAGCCATGATTCGATGAATTGTCGCATTACGTTACGAATCGTCAAAGTGAACACTTCTAATAAAATAGTATTATTACCACGTTGTTATTAATAAATTAGTATTTTCACCTCGTTGTTATTACATTTAAATTTAAACACTGCAAGCAAAGCTGGGTTGAAGCAACTTGACTCTTAAATTAATAAAATTGCCTTATAGCAGCTATAGCCTCTAAAATTAATCTAATTGGTATTGAGCGGCAAATATAATAGGTATGTATTTCGAAGAACTGATAGCCGTTGGGGTCTCAAGTTGCTGGAGTGGTGACCTGGAGTGGAGTGATTGAGGTTTGATAAATTGGCAAGGTTGGCAACATTTTTTATACTTAGGGCTGATTTCACCAACGTAAAGTAAGTCTTATCCGAGCTTAAATTTATATTTTGACAGAGTTTTCAACACAAAAACTGTCAGAACGCCCAATTTATCCCTCGGATAAACGTCACTCGACGTTAGTGAATTCGGCACTTAGAATATTTTGAATTTTAGATTTAGGCACTTACTTTGTAAACAAAGCTCTTCTCAGCAGAATCAGCTTTCCGAACCGA
Source organism: Oeneis ivallda (assembly GCA_029955525.1). Classification (NCBI taxonomy): domain Eukaryota; kingdom Metazoa; phylum Arthropoda; class Insecta; order Lepidoptera; family Nymphalidae; genus Oeneis; species Oeneis ivallda. The sequence continues at coordinate 298,964 of JARPMR010000048.1, read as the reverse complement.
TGGTAGAATTACGATTTGTCAAATAAGTGCCAAAATTTGGCCTACATGAAATAAATGATTTTGAAATTGAATTTTATTATATTTGTAAACTAGCTGATGCCCGCGACTTCGTCCGCGTTGGTTTTAGTTTTCGATTACCCTCGGGAACTCTTTGATTTTCCGGGATAAAAAGTAGCCTGTGCCACTCTCCAGGTCCTCAACTATACCCATGCAAAAATCACGTCGATCCGTAGCCCTGTTGCGGCGTGATTGAAGGACAAACCAACAAACAAACAAACAAACAAACACACTTTCGCATTTATAATATTGGTAAGAATGTTTCGTGGAAAGTTAACAAATATTATCTAACTATCTATCTTTTGGTTATTATCGACGATCCAAAGATATAGATACCCACAGAAGTTTACTAATTGTTAATATGAACTGTAGCCAATTTGTCAAAGTCATCCATCTTTTCAGCAGTTAGGATCAGGACACGGCCGTTCCATTAGCACGGCTTATCGCTTGCGTTGATAGCAATAATAATTAATTAATCGGCCCCCCAAGACACATACTATTATTATTCTATGTATTCTATGATTGATATTACCGCAACTCGATACAGCCATTCTAACCACAATCAGTTAAGAAAACTAATCCGTCAATTAATACTAGAGGGCCATCGTGAAAGATTCAATGTAACTTGTTAAGGCGAAGCTCACGCTGAACCCTACGTGTAAGATTTAAATGTAAAAAACTAAAAACTCTTAGGACTACATATAGTTTGGCACGCGAGGTAGGTAAAAAATAAAATAATATATTATCTATGAATAAATATTACTTATGTAAAACGTACAAACGACAACGCCACCCATCTACCTAATTAACTTACAAATACAATTATTTACAAAAAAACTTGAGAGGTGTCAAGGGACACCCGGATTGAACGTAGTTCCTTTCGACTAATTTTAGTGAAGGAATTGTAATAAACTAGTGGTGTCATCTAATATTAAATTGATTAACTACGATGAATTATACTCCGCTTCGTCCGAATATATTAGCAGATAAACACATGTAGATAAACACATGTAGTATCGCCTAGCGATCGCCATTCGCACAGGTTTTTGGTAGGGGGAAAATCTTGAGTTTGCATCACCGACATGCAGACTACAGAGAGCTTTATGCTAGGCTTTATGCATGGAAGTAGGATGAGTATGAAATGTTTTCATTTCTGTAGTTAGTCCTAATGGTTTTTTATTTAATTAAACGTAGATATATAAAACTAGAAAAAAGAAGAGATGGTACCTAGGTATACACTTATTTCTATGATTGATCTCTACCAGTAATCCTAAAGAGTGGGAGAGGGTGTAAGTGAAAAATAATAATAATATATATAAAATAAAAATATTATTTATTTTATATACACACATCAAAAGTGTCTAGGGATCAAGCATGTGTGTGCTTTTCGTGTGCATTTCGTTTGCATTTCGTGTGCTTTTCTGATGAGTCTCGTTTTGGTATGAGACCGGATACAAGACGTATACGACACTGGAGAACCCCTGGACGCCAACAGCGATTAAAATCCTGCCAGGAAGTCCATCCTTATAGTGGTGGAACCATCATGGTATGGGCGGGTATTTGGATCGGCGGAAGAACTGAGTTGATTTGGATCAGAGGCAACCTCAACGCTCAAATTTATGCTGAGACGATTGTATCAGACGTCATCGTTCCTCTACAAGTGCAAATCGGTCCCTTATTTCAGTTAATGCATGATAATGCACGACCGCACACCGCAAGAGTTGTAAGACAGACTCTCGCCGCAGCTAACATCAATGTCCTGCCCTGGCCTGCTCAGTCGCCAGACTTAAACCCGATTGAGCATGCATGGGATATGCTACAGAGAAGAGCTCTGCCGAATATGGAGGGTATCCAGTGGCAAGAAGACCTTTTTTTGTTGTTGCAACGAACATGGGCGGCCATTCCACAGCGTGATTTAAAGCGTCGTCTATCAAAAATCAAAAAAAAATCAAAATTCAAAATTATTTATTTCATGTAGGCCAACCTGTGGCTCTTATGACACGTCAAGATTCTACCAACGGTTCGGAAAGCGGATTCTGCTGAGAAGAGCCGGCAAGAAACTCAGCAGTTGCTCTTTTCAAAATAATCATTTTACAATATTAATAAGTAGCTATTACATTGTAATTAGTTTTTATACTAACTTGTGGGCAGCTGGATGCCAAGCTGATTTAACCCGTGCATCTTTGTTAGAATAGAATATGACATTTCCACAAAAAGCGACAAAGTCTCTGTCACAAGAAGCTTATTAATCGTATTATACCGCCAGACACGACGGTACATTGTGGTTCACGCAGGGCGTACCACATACCAACGGTGTGGTACGCCCTGCGTGATGGGATTATGTAAACCTAACGGTACATACACGGACCGTTGTAACACGTTCACGTACTGACGCTTACGTACGGTGCAGTTAGCCGTACGTAAGCGTCAGTCCATAGAGTATAATCGATACGTGGTTATGTAGGGATGTACGAGACTATTATTGGTGTGTAACAAAGTAGATACTAGACAACACTAGTTATCTTTGTTTTGTAAATGTATTCCGTGTGGCGCAATTTTAATCAAAATATACTAAACAACGGAAACTAACAAAGGAAAATTTTTGGCTCCACAGATCAAAAAGATCTAAAGTGATGATGATGATGATAATTTACACCGGACCAGAGGTGCGATTCTCTTATGTTATTCCATTGATCGTAATCGTATTCGATGACATAAGCGTCAAAGTAAAATAAACCATAACAGCATTGAATTAGAGCTTGATTTCGTGTATGCATTCTTATACGTTTATGTATGTACGATACGCTCCATGTTAAAATCGGTTGTACTGAATTTCTGACCTTAAATCAATGCAATCAAGGATTATTTTACTTTGATGCTAATGTCATCGAATACGAATACGATGATTGGAATAACTTTTAGACAAGGTACCCAAGATCCCGGACAAGGTTAGTTCATTGTTTAAACCCATCGCCAGCTCACTATTAGGACCCTTCTTATCCTTTCTCAGTCTTGCTGTGCCAGTCTCCGAGAGGAAACTCAAAGAATGCTAGTATGTTACTGTATGAAGTATTTTATTATATATTCTACTTTACTACTCTTATTCATAGATTTGGGATTGGTAGCTTAGGCGACTACCAAACTTAATTCTACGTTTTTAACATAGATATTATAATACTAATTCCGCTTTTAACATATTCATGTTTGCATCTACGCCATTTTTACGAAGCCATGCGACGATATCAGCTTTCTTTTGGGATTGGGCAGGTGGCTTGTCAATTTGCATCGAGTGGTATGGGGCGTTGTCCATAATTATAATAGATGGTTCAGGGAGGCTACACAACATTGAGGTAAACCATTCAGTAAACTTTTCTCCATTCATGTCTTCATGATAGTCTCCAGTGGTTTTTGACGCAAAAGCCATGAGAGAACCTTCGACAAACCCGTTGATGGTTCCGGCGTGACAAATTATAAGTCGCAGTTAATCTTGTGACCATGGAAGTAGGAATTATGACTAAGACCGTTCACTATAACATCCCTTGTCGTCATTGGCACCACTGCTTATGTCAAGCCGGTTGTCAGGGTTTTCATTGTGTGAAGCAAATGGTGCCAACATAACATGAAGGCAAGGGACAAGTTATAGTGAACTCAATTATTTAGCTTAGCTCACCGTGAAGCTAAGTAGGTACCTATGCGAGCTAAGCTAAGAGTTGACAATCTAAGCTAAGCGAATAGTAGACCGTATCTATTGAATTGTAAACTTGTTTTGAAAAGCCGAGTTTCTTGCTGGTTCTTCTCGGCAGGAAGGGCTTCATTCAACATGATAAATCTACACGCTCTTTAATATATTGTCATTCCAACGTGATCGAGGGCGCTTCACACGTCGCGACGACGAGCGAAAAGTAAAAACTAAGTATAAACAAGCGACGCGTCGCTTGTTTATACTTAGTTTCCAATTTATGTCATTTTGGTTTTAGCAGCTATCGCCCATATGACCACGCTGGGCAGTAGTAGCACAGAGGACGCTGCTGCCCGTTCTCCATTATATTCCCTTGGTCAAGTCGTATGACATCCGCCGGAAGAGGAGGGGTGGTGACCACTATATTCTGAACTGCCGTCACCACACTGGTCAATTTTTTACTATAGATTGAATAGATCTATGGGGATGGTAGGAGTTTAATTCAACCCATACCACTAATCAATTTCTATGCGACATTGTACCGGAACGCTTAATCGCTTGCAATGCCTTTACCAGTAGGTATAAACTAGCCAGGGCCGATGCCTCCCATCAGACCAGAATAGATAAGACCAGATTTATGAGAAATACTCAAAAAAGCTACTTTTAGCTTTAGCATGAATAAAAATCACAAAATTCTATGCCCAGTAAAACCGAGACTGAGGAACTAAAATAGGCACCAATACCATTAATAAAACAAATAGGTACAAACAATATAAGAATTTTTATATTAAGTAAACATTAAAAAAAAACAACACAAAGTTTAATTAGATAAATTATTATGTATAATCGGATATCGCTGTGTTTGCAATAAAAATAATAAAATAAAATCATTTTATTGCAGGTCAGTGACCCATATAAAGACCGGTTAAAATACAAAATTAAAAGTAAAATAAAGTAAATTACAAGAAATATGTATAAATAAATTAAAAATAATTTAAAAAAGAATAGTCATTTTACGTTAGGGGTCCGGTGTACACTAAGCCATTGCTTAAAAACATGTCAGGAGATACTTGAGCGATCAGCGTATAGAATTGCGGACGGTTTCCCGGAAACCCGCAACTCTATTCCTAACTATGGCGTAATAGTCGGGGACACCAGCGTCGGCGAACATGCCCGACGCGCTGCAATACCTCGACATTTTTAATAAAATGCGAAGGGCATCGTTGGTTGGTTTTGGAGTTTAACCAGAGTAATATTCTTGATACTTATATTTTTTCATTGTAGTGAATGACAATAATTTTCATTTTATATTATTTACTCGGTTTTTTTCGGAACGGTGAAATGGAAATAAATATTATCTGAAAAAAGAACTTCTGTGTAGTGAAATGAGTTTCTGAATTAAACAACTTTATTACTTAGTCTATATCCCTCATTTGGAGCGACAGTGACTCAAGTGAAAATTTGTAAATTTTATACTTATTAAGATTTTTTCGTAGTACTAGTGTAATTTGTCCAAAGTTAATGCAGCTATGTAGAACACAATCAAAAAAAGAATTCTTTCCGGAATTTGGTGGTCCGATAATAATACACATGCAATTTTTAGGTACTTGTCTATTAGGTAGTATGTCTCTCAAAAATGTAAATATCATTAATTTTTTATTGAATTGATGAATTAGCAATTCTTCTAAAACTCGCACCGTATCCACAATATTGTGATAATATTCGGCTACACTGTTCCACGGTGCAACGTATATTAATTTATTCATTGAAATCTTTCTTGATTTCAAAAAAAAAATTTTTATTGAACTATTTAGATGGCTAAAAGGATCTGCCAAAAATGCTTATTTCAAGACCCAAACAGGGTCTGAAAAATGATTAGCATATTCAGATTTTGCATCTTGTAAGAACATTAGCAATTCAGAATTCAGTTCTAGAACTCTCGTCAACACTTTCCCTTTGGATAGCCTGACTTCTGTGTGATAAAGGAGATTTTGATGAAGCGAGCCCATATCTTCACAAACGTTTCTGAATAGCCGGGTTTGCAACGCTTTGCCTTTGAGTTCACAATTTTTATTACCTCCTTCAGCACCTCATTTAAATCAGAAGGTACTTACTGCCTTAGCAGCTAGAACTTCTCGATGAAGAAATCAGTGTGTCCATGTCATGTTTGGCATCGTCGACTTTAATTTCATATATAAGTCAATCATCAATACCACCTCTTGTACATAGATTATGTAAAACACAGCAGGCTACTATAATTTTACCTGCTGTTTCAGGGCAATAATGCAGTTCCCGAGCTGCTAAAAGACATCTCCATCTACCTTTTAAAATACTAAATGTGCGTTCTATGGTGGAGCGTGCACGCTTTTGGATCAAGTTGTATCTCCATTCAGGAGAGTCTTCAACAGCATTATCTATTGGTGTCATCATATGTTCTCTTTGAGCATAACCAGAATCACCTAAAATAGAATATAAATGTAAAACTTTGTGCCAGTGTATAGATGTTTGTTAGTTTTTCATTAAAACATAAAATTCTTTGATTTAGATTTTCGTTTGAATTTTTCAATAACATTAATTTTGGTTATTTATGCTAATAAAAAATTCTTTTCAAAAAACCGACTTCTAACGCCACTACAAAGTATAAAAATAATTTCAGTTTATCCACGTTTGTTGAAGTCGGGCGGGCCTAAAATACAAACTATGAATATTCAGCCAAGCGTTATTAGTATTCAATGAACGACTTCAAGTGGGTACTATAGTTTTGGAATAGAGACGAAGAATTCTCGCAAGATCATTCCCCAACCCGACCTCTGCAATTAAAATGCACCCGTAGGGATGAACCGCTTTCGGAAATTGCAAACACGTTCAATGTTTTAATCTTAATTTGATACAACTTGAAAGATAGGATAGTTTATTTATTTTATATATATAGATAAGTTGGCGGTACTAAGTTCGCCGGGTCAGCTAGTATTATGTATGTTTTGATGACTGGCCTAAAAATATTATAGTATATTAATAAAGCGTCAAAGAGTTCTTCGTATAGAGCGGCAATTCGGAATAAGAACTGTGTACAGTTTCAATCGCGCGGGCTGAGGTAGAGAGGGGAGCCGGCATTTATTCCCCTCACTATCAAGCAGTAGGTGACTGAGTTTGAGAGTACCTGAGTTCAACTAATTATTTTGTCCCACTAGTACAACTGCGTCTAAATCCCAATAACAGTTGAACTACTGGGAAAAAAATCCCACTAGTTCAACGGTTGAACTAATCAGTTGAAGTAGTGGTAATGAGCCGCTTCAACAGTGAAGGAAAACAACCTGCACGCCTGAGAGTTCTCCATAATTATCTCGAATGAAACATTCATTTATGTTTGTGTGAAATCTACCAATTCGCATTGGGCCAGCGTGGTGGGCTATGGCCTATAACCCTTCTCCGAGAGGAGACTCAGAAAAGGCTTAGTAGTGAGACGTTAATGGGTTGCTCATGAAGATGACGATGATGATGGAACATACATACATAAATAAGTACATTGCAAGTTAAATAAAATATTGTAAAATGAACTAGAAACCTGTTAAATAATATCCAGCCAGGTCTTGCATTTCCTGAGAATCCAGTTCTTTGAACTCATAGGGGAAAACTTTGCTATGTTTTTCATCCATAATTAATGCTAACGTTAGGTATACACCTCACTAACTCAAACTTGCCTACGTATCGTATTGCCTTTTTATATTTACCTTATCTGATTAAATTATGCCATATTAAATATCAAGTCGAATGATAAAACGTGGTGATAAGATTAATCCCAAAAAAACCATTTTAAATCTAAATATTACATCATACTAATATTATAAACGCGAAAGTGTGTTTGTTGGTCTGTCCTTCAATCACGCCGCAACAGAGCTACAGATCGACGTGTTTTTTTGCATGGGTATAGCTGAGGACCTGGAGAGTGACATAGGCTATTTATTCCCCCGGAAAATCAAAGTTCTCGAGGGGTTTTAAAAAACTAAATCCACGCGGACGAAGTCGCAGGCGTTTAGCTAGTATCCATTTTATACATACATGTATACAGTAGTTTACATTTTCTCTGATTGACCGTCGGCGGCGTACTATTAAATTCATAGTGCGGCCTCAGAGTAAGGATAGTTTCATATTTTCGCACCCACTTATATACATCGATGCCCCTCACACGTCTCGTTACTCGTAGCAACTGCCGCATTGGCTATTTATCGCTATTGCACACGGAGCTATATTGTTTGTAGGAAGGGGCGGTATTTAATATTTATAGTAGCAATCCTAAATCTATGAAGGGAACAATGGCTATATTTAGGGTTTAAACGCAAATAAATTTTACGTGATGGGAGTTAGACCTATAAAATTTTGTAAGTAGATACTTATTATTCATTTCATTTATCATTGTTAAAGATAAATTTTAGGCTATCTTGTTAGATAATATACATAAATTATAAAGTTTAACACGCTAACAATTTTATGTATTGGGGAAACGTAAGTCAGTGTCTCGTAGACGACTCGCTATCCACTCGTCCGCCTGAGCCGTCATCTCCTCATCGAAGTACTCCCGCCACCCGCCTGCCTTACCTGTAAAGATATAAATTATACGAGTCTAAATTAAATAATATTAATATAAATATAAATAAATTAAATATCTTTCTGACGTTAGGAGCACATTATGTTAAGGTTTTGGTGTCATTTTTTTTCTAATTTCAGTACAGAACGATTAGGTTTATTCACGGTACTTCTTCTTCTTTTATATGCTGCATGGACCTCCACAGGCTTCGGTCTTGCGCCGCCTGAATCCAGCGGCTCCCTGCGACTCGTTTGATGTCGTCGGTCCACCTAGTGGGGGGTCTGCCAACACTGCGCTTCCCAGTGCGGGGTCGCCATTCCAGCACCTTGGGACCCCAACGACCATCAGCTCTTCGAACAATGTGCCCCGCCCATTTCCACTTCAGATTCGCGACTCGCTGAGCTATGTCGGTGACTTTGGTTCTCACTAGCAACACACACTGTTCGAAGACTTTAGTCTTCACTCACGGTCCACGGAGTGGTTAAGTATATTTATTCTCTTGGAGTTTATTTAAAACAGACTCTAAGAAAGCCCTTAAGTGTATTGGCGCCATAACTTTAACAATTTCTCTAAAACAAATAATTTATTATTTATTACCTTTTCTTATAAAAGCTCCATCTTTAGTCATTATGCCACATTGCTGCAAATTTTCGCAGTTAACCGACTTGTTCTTCTTAAAATTGTTGAAATCGAAGTGGTGAGCAAGTTGCGTCACTTGATCATTTGATAGTGTTTTGCCAAAGAAATCTGCCATCCGTCGTGCAGTTGCTGGAAAGTTCTACAGAAAATACGAACTATATTGCCAATCATAAATTATGTCACTAATATTATGTATCTGACTTTTGGTTTTGAATGATCGGCTCTTATCATATACATTAAGCTCTTGTAATTTACACGTACCCTACCTAATTAAAATACAAGTTACACAAATTTTTAATCAAGTCTTTTGTCTGTCTATTTGTGCAGTCAAACTACGGTTCATATTATTACGAGTACGTTTATAGCTCGAATCGACTTCCAATTTTGACTCCCAGTCCAAAAATCTTTTGGACTGGGAACCCAGGCCAATCAGACCTTCGTCATTTTATAAAAGCTGAAAGTTTCTTTGCGTGTGCCCCCCATTAAGGTAAGAACGATCCCCGACTATGAAGTTTGGATCATAGTCGCTTTGGGAGATATCAGGTAGCAAAGGTGTACTCCAAGCCATCCAAGAAACACAAACATACCAACTCCACACACCCAAATGCCCCCACCAATCAGTGAACCAGTGTTGGAGCCAACATTTGATCAAACCACCAGACCAATCGCCCGAGTAACTGGCATACAAATCTCAAACTTTGCAGACGATGACATAGACTTGGACGAACTTAACGCTATCGAAGCACAGTACAGCGATAATCGTGTGAAACGTCCCTTAGATGGCGGTACAAATAAACCTGAGAAGAAATTAAAGATGAACTCTATGCCTACTACAAATAGGGTTGAAAATTCTTCAAACGGAAATGTGTTAACAAACCCAACAAGTACAAATAACATTGAAAACTATTTTAAAGTGAACCCTACGGCTAGTACAAATAGAGTTGAAAATCATTTGACAGTGAACCTCAACAGTACAAATACGGTTGACGATTATCCGGACGATGCTGACATGTCCTTCGAAGACGAAGACTATTTGAGGGAAATAGAAGCGAAATTTGACGCAAAGGAAAATGAACTTATTTCGCAAAACACTAAAGTCCAAATCCCCGTGTCATCCGAGCCATTTATTTACATAAAACAGATTGAAAATTTAAGCGAGCATCTCAAAGCTGGTAGGGTTTTCAAAGTTAAAGGGCAGATTTTGAAGTTACTCTCAAAGTTGTCGGTCAGTAAAGAAGGCTGGACGTTAAAGTGTACTATTGTAGATGGTACGGGAAGTATAGACGTTGACTTTACAAGCGATGTGCTTTCCAAATTGGTCGGTTATACTCCACAAGAGATGATCCACTTGAGAAAACAGATTGGTTCCAAGCCAGAGATTAGGGCGAAAGTTAAATAGATTTGCAACACGACTATTAAGTGCTGTACGCACAGAAGCTCCAGAATAAGTGTCTTGTAATCTGTTCCTTAAAACTGTAGTGCATAAGAATTATAATGAAAAATAATGTTAGAAATGTTGACTACCGTACTTCAAAGATGGCCTCAATTCAGGTGCTATCTAAAGAGATCTTCAATCGATCATATCGCGTATCAAACATGATGTCCCGAAACCTACTTTTGGACTGCACCATTTCATTTTAGTCTTTTTAATTAACTGGGTTAGGTTTTGCGTAATCGCATCCGAAGATATCCCGGACGTCAGCCTATACGAGATTAGAATGGCTCTTAAATAGCTTAAGAACAACAAGGCGCCAGGTGATGACGGAATCACTGCGGAACTCCTGAAAGCGGGTGGAAAACCGGTACTTAAGATCTTTCAGCGATTGTTCAATTCCGTCATTCACGAGGGTATAACGCCGGAAGCATGGCACAGGAGCGTGGTGATCCTGTTCTTCAAAAAGGGTGATAATACCTTGCTGAAGAATTATAGACCCATCTCGCTGCTGAGTCATGTTTACAAGTTGTTCTCGAGAGTCATTACGAATCGTCTCGCTCGTAGGTTTGACGACTTCCAGCCCCCCGAACAAGCCGGATTCCGAAAAGGCTTTGGTACCATAGATCACATTCATACGCTGCGGCAGGTTATACAGAAGACGGAAGAGTATAACCGGCCACTTTGCTTAGCGTTTGTGGACTATGAGAAAGCCTTTGATTCGGTGGAAACTTGGGCTGTATTGAGGTCGCTGCAGAGATGCCGGATTGACTACCGGTATATCCAAGTGTTGAAGTGCTTGTACGAAAACGCCACTATGTCAGTACGTATACAGGACCAGACTACGAGACCGATCCACTTGCAGCGTGGAGTGCGACAGGGAGATGTAATCTCCCCGAAGCTATTTACCGCTGCGTTGGAGGACGTCTTTAAGCTTCTGGATTGGAACGGACTTGGCATCAACATAAACGGCGAGTACATCACTCACCTGCGATTTGCCGATGACATAGTAGTCATGGCAGAGACTCTGAGAGATCTCAATACAATGCTCAATGATCTCAGCAGGGTTTCTCAACAGGTGGGCCTGAAAATGAACATGAGCAAGACGAAAATCATGTCCAATGCTCATGCTCCGCTCCACCCAGTAATCGTTGAGAACTCCGCGCTCGAAATTGTAGACTAGTATATATACCTGGGACATACAGTCCAGCTAGGTAGGTCGAATTTCGAGAAAGAGATTAACCGCCGAATCCAACTCGGCTGGGCAGCGTTCGGGAAGCTCCGAGATGTCTTCTCGTCCAAAATCCCTCAGTGTCTGAAGACTCAACTCTTTGAACAGTGCGTGTTGCCAGTGATGACTTACGGATCCGAGACATAGTCGCTAACTATGGGCCTCATAAGAAGGCTCAGGGTCACCCAGCGAGCGATGGAGAGAGCAATGCTCGGTATATCTCTGCGAGATCAAATCAGAAATGAGGAGATTCGTAGGAGAACCAAAGTCACCGACATAGCTCAGCGTGTCGCGAAACTGAAGTTGGCGAATAATAAGACTTGTCATCCCTTAAATTCGTAGTGCCAACTGTAGAAAAGCGGGATGTGGTTGGCCTTACGAAAGGACTGTCGGCATCACCAGTACCATCTCCCAACTGTTGGCTACCGGTGGCTTTAAAAACCCAACGGAAAATTGCTAATGTGTCGGCGCTTAGATAGTGACCTGTCGCTTCTATTATTTTGAGGTGGCGACGCGACCTGCCGCGGCCGTTGCTGTATGGAAGCGGTGTCGTATAGTGAGCTATGAGCTTTAGCCGTTGGTTACTGGAAGAAAAGTAATTAAAAAAAAATTAAGTGGCACTCGGGGACTGCCGGGTAAAGCTTGCATAGCATTTTTATCAACTCATGCAATTATATCTAATATTTATGCAATATTTTTTTTGCATAATAAAAATTATGCAAAAAAATAATTAAAAAACAAACAAACAAGAAAAGCGCACTGTCACTACTTCGCGAGTGAGATTCGAACCTGCGACATCATACACCATACGGTAAAGAAAGCGGCCGCTCGCCCACTGCGCCGAACAGAGCTACTAAAATGTTGAACGCTTACTGAACGACGGTGTTTCCTTACTCTGTGGTCTTAGGTTTATTTTCGTTACGGAATTTCTTGATTCGGTCGCCGCGCTCAAACTGTTTGTCCTAGTTCAAAGCCCGCGATAAAAGCTATGCAATAGCTTAATAATTTAATCGCTAGTAACCCTCTAAAGTCTAAAATGTTCAAAACTTTATATACAAGGTCTACAAAGTAATATACCTACTATTATATGTAATTATGAGGTATATACCTAGCTGATATTAATATTAGGGCATAGGGCTGATATTAGTATTACATAGTAATATAATAGGTATTAACTACCTAGTCCGTTATTTACGAGGTCACGTGAGTCAAACTAAGAACAACTTCGAAGTTAGAAGATAAATCTTTGCACCAGTAACAATATCCAACTCTAGCGTGTTCTAAAATTATTTATTAGGTTTCCTTTCTGTAATCTTGAAACAATCTTGAATTACCTATTAGTTAGGTAAGTAAATACTTAGCTACTTAATTGGACAAGCAATTTTTTACATTAAAGTACCTATTTGTATTAAGAAAATTATTATAATAGGTAAGTAAGTACATAATAACAGTGAGTACTGAGGTCTTTTTTTTTATTTTTTTTTTAAGAATTTCAACCAAGTTGAACTTGACTAATAGGTATTCTCCTCTCCCCTGCAAATAAGCGGAAAGCTTGTATCAGGAGTGGGTACGACAATAGTGCAACGGGTGGGATTCGAACCTGCGACCTTTCAGTTTTCAGTCCGCACCTTTAACCGTTGGGCTATTGAGGCTTAAATTTATTATTCTTTTATTTGGGAGGTCCAGAGTTCAATTCCCGGCCGTTAGCTAACACTACCGATAACGTTGTGTAGGTACCTACCTACTCGGGTCGTGCTGTTAAACTTTCCGCTATGCCGTGTAGAAATTGTTTTTGACGTGATAACGTCTTATAAATCGATGAACACCGGCTGCACGTAGGAAAAAGTGTCACGTTCCATCTGAGCCTGAGGATGCAAGCGAGAGCGCGGAACAAGCGATAGAGAGGCATGATCAGCCCAAGCATTGGCTTGTGCCGCCCGCCAGTCATCGTCAATGTTTCTTTATGACGTTATCACGTAAAATTGTCGTCCGTAAACTGACTTTACAGACAACTAAAACGCTGGGCGATTCGACGTCGTTAGAATTAACCCGTATCACTATTCCTGGCACTAGAGTAAGAATTACATGTGACGTTTCGACAGGTAAACCACGTCCTTACGTAACTCCGCCTTTCAGAAAAAGTGTCTTTGAAAGTTTTCATAATTTGAGTCATCCTGGTTCTCGCGCTAGTTATAAATTGATTTCGGAACGTTTCGTATGGCCGTCTATGAGAAAGGACTGCCGTGTTTGGACACGCGCGTGCCAAGCGTGTCAGTCATCTAAGGTGGTACGTCATACTAGTGCCCCTTTTTCTAAATTTCCCTGTCCCTCTGAGAGATTTGCAGATATTCATATGGATATTATAGGCCCGTTACCCATTTCAGCTGGCATGAAGTATTGTCTAACTATCATTGACAGGTTCACACGTTGGCCTGAAGTTCTTCCTATGCCAGACATTACTGCTGAGACTTGTGTATCAACCTACATTTCTGGTTGGCAGAGTCGCTTTGGCCAAGCTAGGTCTATTCAAACTGATCGAGGATCTCAATTTGGTTCGCATCTGTTTCAGAAGGTGTTTGAGTTGACTGGCACCAAGCATCAGTCGACCACCGCATATCATCCCCAGGCGAACGGGATGGTAGAGAGACTCCACCTTTTGCTTTGGGAAGCTTTTTTTGATTGCTATCACGCTATGTTGAAACAGTGTTTTATTAACTTTAAAGAGAACTTTGAAAACCCCGCGGGTAATTATTATTTATTACGCTATGCATTTGCAATAAAATTGAATAATGAATTAAGGCCGTCGCGAAACTAAAGCAACGAAACGGATCCGAACGGATAGATAGAGACGGTACAATAGCATAAAAGCGAACGTGTATTGGTTTTTTGGTTTGCCCTTCAATCATGGAGCAACGGATCGACGTAATTTTTTTACATGAATATAGTTGAGGATCAGAGATGCGATTATCTAAAGTTATTCCATTGATCGTAAACGTATTCGATGACATTAGCGTCAAAGTAAAATAAACCATAACAGCATTGAATTTGAGCTCAATTTCATGTATGCATTCTAATACGTTTACGTAAGTACGATACGCTTCATAACACACCATATTAAAATGGTTTGTACTGAATTTGTGACTTTAAATCAATACAATCAAGGATTATTTTACTTTGACGCTAATGCCATCGAATACGAATACGATCAATGGAATAACTTTTAGACAATTGGTACCCTGGAGACGGTATATAGAATAGAAAAGTTTTTATTTAAATAAACTTTTATAAAGTGCTTTTGAATCGTCAAGTGAATCTACCATTCGTTCGGAACGCCGTTCCAACCGACAAGAACCAGCAAGTACCAGAGGTTGCTGTTTTAATAAAATAAAATTTAGGTACAATATTATGTTTTACTCAGTTTACGGTTATTGCAGTTTCATGAATTGCTGCAGTGAGTTAAATCCACGCTTTTTTATCATTTATAAATAATAATCTTAATAATTCCCGGAGAAGAGTGAGAATGACTTATATTCATCTTTCCTCTTCAAGTAAGCCTAAAATTTTAAGCTATTGCATAGCTTTTATCGCGGGCATTGAACTAGGACAAACAGTTTGAGCGCGGCGACCGAATCAAGAAATTCCGTAACGAAAAAAACCTAACACCGTCGTTCAGCAAGCGTTCAACATTTTAGAGGTTCACATTTAGCTCTGTTTGGCGCAGTGGGCGAGCAGCCGCTTTCTTTAGATGTCGCAGGTTTGAATCTCACTCGCGAAGTAGTGACAGTGCGCTTTTCTTGTTTGTTTGTTTATTAATTATTTTTTTGCATAATTTTTATTATGCAAAAATAAATATTGCATAAATATTATACTTGCATAAGTTGATAAAAAATGCTATGCAATAGCTTACCGCGGCAGTCCCCGAGTGCCACTTAATTTTTTTGCTAGGAGTAGGTACCGCAATGGCACAATTAGATGGACCGTCATAGGTTCATGCGTCATTGCGTCTGTCACAGTCGATTATTTCAGTAACTATTAAAGCTATCGACATGAAATTTGGCATAGTTGTGTATGATAGTGGCCCAAAATCATTGGAATAAAGAAAAATCGAAAATTAGTTTTAGTTTTATTATAAAAAGGGGGAAAATCGCGGGTTTGAAATTTCAAAGTAAGATAACTATACAGAGTGGGGTATCATATGAAAGGCCTTTACTTGTGCATTCTAAAACAGTTTTTTATTTATTTCTAGATATAATAGTTTTTGATTAATCGGCCAAAATGTCGAAAAAAATACCGTTCCCCCCCCCTTATCTCCGAAGTTTACCAATCGAAAAATCTGAAATAATTATGATCAATAGAGGTTTATGTATATTTTACAGGAAAAATAAAAGCAACGCGAAAATTATTTTAGTTTGATTAAAAAAGGGGGAAAATCGGGGGTTTGAAATTTCAAAGTAAGATAACTATACCGAGTGGGGTATCATATGAAAGGCCTTTACTTGTGCATTCTAACAGTTTTTTATTTATTTCTAGATATAATAGATTTTGAGTAATCGGCCAAAATGTTGAAAAAAATACCGTTCCACCCCCCTTATCTCCGAAGTTTACCAATCGAAAAATCTGAAATAATTATGTTCAATAGAAGATTATGTATATTTTACAGGAAAAATAAAACCAACGCTCCAACTAGCATAGTTTTTTTTTATATTAACACTTGGCCGGCTTTTTTCTAATCTGTCTTCGCTGGGAGCGCTTTCGCGCGCCTCATACAAACGGAAGTTTGATTCTAATTATTCACTAAGAAACTAATGTTCAATTGTTTCAATCCTGTGCGTTTTCGATTTTTATAGACTAATATTTTGACTACAATCTAACATAATGGTAAATGTGGATGCAACCAGATAGAGTGCCTGCCTAGATGTCGATTGACTCTTTGTTTTAAAGTTACCCAAGCTTTGAGTGTTAAGTACCCAAGTTAAAGTTATCTGAAAAAAAAAAGGGAAATCATTCCAAATGGAGGTGCGCATTTTGAACAAGGAATCAAAACGCATGCGGTCGGCCAACGGTTTTATTATTCAGTTTAAATGTTAGGGTAAATAGGGAAAGAAAACTTGTATTTTTCGGATCGATAGCACAAGACTTGTACCAATTGTAATTTCGCTGAAACTTGCGACTATGTTCGCGTGGAATTGTACGGGGTCTTGAAACTTCCGTCAGAATTAAAATAAATACCTTTTAAATTGTGTTCACAATCACAGTAAATTCATTTCTTAATGACAAGTTGCATGGAAGGTTTTCAATTGCCCACATTTTTTTAAGTCAAGCTGAACTAAGTGACTTGTATTGTAATAAAGTCTTGTCATAAGAACCACAAGTCTATGGGAAATAAATAATTTTGAATTTTGATTTGAATGCGTTATAACTTTGTCGGTCTAGTCTAGTTGTTTCCAAAGAGTTCCCATATAAATTTAAAGGAAACTTAATCCACGCAGATATAGTCGCGGGCTTTAGCTGGTTTTTTTTACTTATATTTATGAAGCGAGCTTTTAAACATAAACTCTAGATGGGTAGGTGCTTTGTTTTTACGTTTTTCTGATCAGCAGGCCTATCTCGTGGGAATAATCTGTATTACCTACTTGTATTTTTCGGTAATTTTACCCTTTCCAATCTACCCTTGGATGCTTGAAATGAATAATAAAACTGAAGGGTCGTAAAAATGAACGATGGCTTTGCATTTATGGCTAGACTGTTCAATCTCCGCTGACGGGAGTTCCCTCATTTTCGCAAACTAAAATGCATTTTCCATTATGTTCATGTAACTACACTACATTTAAGTTAATTATAGGATTATGGCGGGTTGCATTTAAAGTGGTATTTTGGTAATATAATAGTCAGATGGCACGCCCGATAAGCTCTAACCCGATACTTGGAAAGGTGGACTCATTACGCATTCGGGCCGCAAACGAAGCCGGGGAACAAACGAATATAATAATTATGAGCGGAGTGGATTAACGGTTGACTTTGGAAGTTTTTTTTCGGGATGTACAGTGTAGGGTTGTACCAGGTGTAGTGAAAATGATTATTTCAAATGCCAAAATTATACGAAAGCGAACGCAAAATATCCACAATGTTATAGCAAGCTACAAATGATGATTATTTTTAAGCTATTGCATAGCTTTTATCGCGGGCTTTGAACTAGGACAAAAAGTTTGAGCGCGGCGACCGAATCAAGAAATTCCGTAACGAAAAAAAACCTAACACCGTCATTCAGTAAGCGTTCAACATTTTAGAGGTTCACATTTAGCTCTGTTTGGCGCAGTGGGCGAGCGACCGCTTTCTTTAGATGTCACAGGTTCGAATCTCACTCGCGAAGTAGTGACAGTGCGCTTTTCTTGTTTGTTTGTTTGTTTTTTAATTATTTTTTTGCATAATTTTTATTAAGCAAAAAAAATATTGCATAAATATTATAATTGCATAAGTTGATAAAAAAAGCTATGCAATAGCTTTACCGCGGCAGTCCCCGAGTGCCACATAATTTTATTTTTATATTAACTAACCAATCTAGGAATCTCTGTGTACTTAGGGTTTGTGGGGTTTGCGTTAAAATATATTATTTGTCTAATAAGAATCAAAACGCATTTGTATGGAGTTTGCTCTAGATAACCTTTTCTTAAATTTGATATGTTACGTAGGCACGTACATTCGTGGTACTACCAGTAGGACCACCGGCAGTACCATGGATAAATACTGAAGAATTCTAGGTTCTAAATATATTGTCTTTATTAAATTACTCAGAGCTTGCAACACAGAGCAAAACAGATATCGATTCAATCAGTAAAAATTGTATTAGTAAGTAGGTAAAATTAGTGTTTTACAAAGATTTTTGAAATAGACACAATACAGTTTTATTCTTCAATTACTATGAATAAAACTGTCTGAAAAATCCAGCGTGAAGCAACATTCATATCATAAGAATGCTCAGTTAAATATTACGATGTAAACGATACTGGAAACATGGAAATAATAACTATGTTCGTAACTTAATAGCTTAACCACAAGTCTCGCGTCTGCTAAGCAAAGGTTAAGTTGATTAATTAAGTTCTCGTGATGCAGATAAGGCTAAGGTTCCCACACCCTTCGATTCGGCGTGGCACAGTGGCAAACAGCGCTTTAAGCGTTGAAAACTAATTAAAAGCTGCAAAACATAATTACTTCTTGATTGACTTCTTATTGTAACTAAGGTAGAGCGCCCTCCGGCTAGATAAATTGATAACTTCCGGAAATGTGTCAGGCATCGATTGAATGTGAACAGCCGGCCGAGGAATGGCAACGTTAGTGCTACCTAAAAGAGTACTCTACTATCTATGTCCAACAATGGATGCATTTTGACTGATAAAGATGATGATGACGATAGTGATAAAACGAAGCAACGATAAGTATAACGTCAAGAATCAAATGTAATCGAAATAATACGAAGGATTCTAAGCTTGTTTAAAGTCAAACAAATTGTGAAAGACTGACAAGTTAAGTTATGGATATACCTATTATATTGAATATTATAGACCTCTTATGAAGGCCATCGCCCGCTGAGTGACCCTACTCAGGGGGCGATGGAGAGAGCTATGCTCGGAGTATCTCTGTAAGTTCAAATCAGAATTGAAGAGATCCTTAGGAGAACCAGTCACCGACATAGCTCAGCGAGTCGCAAAACTGTAGTGGAAATGGGCGGGCACATAGTTCGAAGAGCTAATGGTCGTTGGGGTCCCAACTCCCAAGGTGCTGGAGTGGCGACTCCGCACCGGGAAGCGCAGTGTTGGCAGACCCCACAATAGGTGGACCGACGACATCAAACGAGACGCAGGGAGCCGCGGATTCAGGCGGCGCAAAACTGAAGCCTGTGGAAGTCCATGCAGGAGACCTTTGTCCAGCAGTGGACGTCTATAGGTTGATAAAGAAGAAGAAGAAGTTTTTTTAGATGCATTCAAATATTGTTCATCTAGAAAACAGCGCTTTCCGCTTAAACGGTCATTTTGACCGATTACATGTAATTGCTCTGCAATTAGGACAGACCGTACCAGCGCTGCAGCGTAATATCTGCATGCGCTAATTACGAGTTCAAGCGATAATTGCTGCTTTGGGTCGACTTCGTGGCTTGTATTGCGCTCTGATCTGTCTGCTTTGACGGGCGTACTGAGAACAATTAAGTAGATTTGTTCGGTACTAATCGCATATAATCGCAGGTAAACAACAGGTGATAGGAGACTTCGCTCTCCTTTTCGATGGGTTCGGTGTTCAATCCCACGCTTCTCTGAATTTTCGGAGTTATGTGTGTTTTAAGCAATTAAATATAACTTACTTTAACAGCGAAGGAAAACATCGTGAGAAAACCTGCATGCCTGAAAGCTCTTCATAATGTTCTTAAGAGTTTTATTTTTTTTACAATTTCTTTATATTTCAGTTTGATGTGTTGCTTTATGACGAGATTACAAATAAAAAGTTGGCGAACGGTTGGTAGTTTGCAGTCGCGATACATCATACAACTGCACTGTTGGATAGCGAAAAGGTTTGAAATGTGAGACTTTCAGTAAAGCACGTTGAGCTCGCTCAAGTTTTAACATGTTTGTTTTGCCCGTACCACCCCAAACTGAAATACAATATGAAATAACTGATTTTACTAGGGAAAATTGAATAACATTATTCAAGTCTTCAGGCCTGCAGTAGACCTCTACCGGATAAAACTGCGAAATTACAGCGAAAGCCGATGAAGCTTCCGAAAATGCCTGCTGGTTTGCGGAAAAGCTGCATCAATCATTGCTACAGTATCAATTGTGGTGATTGGTCGAATTCATAGCATTCTTGCTGATACAATGCGTTTTCGAACGCTGCCCAGCCGAGTTGGATTCGGCGGTTGATCTCTTTCTCGAAATTGGACCTACCTAACTGGACTGTGTGTCCCAGGTAAATATACTCGTCGACAATTTCGAGTGCAGAGTTCTCAACAATTACTGGGTGGAGCGGTGCATGAGCATTGGACATGATTTTCGTCTTGCTCATGTTCATTTTCAGGCCCACCTGTTGAGAAACCCTGCTGAGATCGTTGAGCATTGTATTGAGGTCACTCAGAGTCTCTGCCATGACTACTATGTCATCGGCAAATCGCAGGTGAGTGATGTACTCGCCGTTTATGTTGATGCCAAGTCCGTTCCAATCCAGAAGCTTAAAGACGTCCTCCAATGCAGCGGTAAAGAGCTTCGGGGAGATAACGTCTCCCTGTCGCACTCCACGCTGCAAGTGGATTGGCCTCGTAGTCTGGTCCTGTATACGTACTGACATTGTGGCGTTTTCATACAAGCACTTCAACACTTGGATATACCGGTAGTCAATTCGGCATCTCTGCAGCGACCTCAACACAGCCCAAGTTTCCACCGAATCAAAGGCTTTCTCATAGTCCACAAACGCTAAGCAAAGTGGCAGATGCGGCAATAGATTTTTAGTTATCATCATCATCATCATTAGCAACCCATCAACGGCTCACTACTGAGCGCAGGTCTCCTCTCAGAGAGGGGTTATAGGCCATAGTCCACCACGCTGGCCCAATGCGAATTGGCGGATTTCGCACACCTTCGAGAACACTACGAAGAACTCTCAGGTGTGCAGGTTTCCTCACGATGTTTTCCTTCACCGTTAAAGCATGTGATATTTAATTTCTTGTGCGTACCCGGGATCAAACCCGCGACCCCTCGAATAGGAGACCACAGTCCTAACCACTAGGCTATCACTGCTTCTCACTAGGTCACTAATGGGCACAAATCTCCACTTAGAAGGGTTTAAGCCAAAATTCAGCGTCGCGGATGTGGCAAGTGCAAAATGGCTTCACCTGTGAGAACATTATGTGGAGAACTCTCAGGTATGCAGATTTTCTTACGAGGTTTTCCATCACCGTTAAAGCAAGCCATATTTAGTTGCTTAAAACTTACATAGCTCCGAGAAGTTATAGGTACGCAGCACAAGGCTATTACCGCTGTTGTTGATATACAGTTAATAAAAAATCCAAATAGTAGTTGGTGATAGTCAGCGTCCTAACATGCAAGAGTATATCATCATATTATTTCAATACATATCTACACCTCATCGGTTTATTTCTTTTAATAGAATTATTCAAATCATGTGATGTACTGTAGCCATTGCATTTGTTATTAGTACCTATACGTATCCCATAGATCACCTTCACTTACAACACACGAACATCGTCGCTCTGTTTAAGATTGCCCTAATGCCCCATGTAGGTAATCCCTTGAATGAATACCTTTATATTTCGACAGAAATAATTCAAGTGTACACGGCTTACTGAAGTTATTTTATATCTATGGGACGCCATTTTATGAAGTTACGGTTCTTAGAGTTCTTGTTACTTCTTAATTTTATTGAACTTTTGTTTTATTTTATCGAACAAAAGTGGGCCAGAAACTTTTCATTATATTTTATTAATTTCTGTAAAAATTTTATGTTTGCTGAAACTCAAAACTTACTCGTACCTAGCAAAATAAGTTTAAAAATTTGTATTTTCTTTTAGCCTATAAATAAAGACGATTAAATACTATGAACGTTTGTATGTACTCACGTACGTACAAAGTACAAAGCTAGTTTTTTGAGGTATAGTTTAAGACTGGGAGAGTGTGTTGAGTGAGACCTTTATCTCAGAAAAACAGAGGGTTCCAGAGGGATTTGAAAACCTACTCCACACAGATGAATGGGTAAAAGCTAATATTTTATTAACTGTAGACCACTAACTACTAACAGTTTAAGGCCACTGACAAACCCAAAGTAAATCCCACACTGAATAATTCTGGGAATATTTTTTTTGTTTGTTTGTCTTCTGCGTAAGCCCTATTGGTAGAGTAACCGGAGGTAGTTTAGCCACTAAGGAATCGGGAAGTGGAAGTTTCAGTTCACAAAGTTTTATAATAAATTTTATATTTAATATCAAAGTTTTCATTTATTTTATCTATGCTACAAATATGCGAAACACATCGAATTTTTTTTGGTACATATCGATGGAATAAAATTTTAGTAAATTTTCTAGTAGTTTATTATCACCTTAGAATCAAATTTAGACACTTTTCAAAAAAGAGTAAAGTACCCTATTACTGCCAGATGGAGATAAACCCTATGGCTAGAAAAGATCGGAAGCAATGACTTCCTAAAGATGATCTGATCCCCTACCCTCTGATTCCCTCTGTTGCATTGTCCGACGCACGCAATCCAGTAGTGTGACCCTGGCTTTATATGGAAATAGGGGACACTACTGTTTTCAATTTTAATATTCTATGCCTGACTTTATCAGAAATAAGGTTGGTAGGGGAACGAGAGTTCTTCTTCTTCTTTATCCAGCGCTCGACACGCTCACTACTCCTACCACCCGCCGTCGCGGATCTATTTCCTGTGCCGCCATTGCTCCAACTTCGTCGCTTACCCCGTGTTTCACGGCTTACCACCTACCTACGTGTACAAGTACCGCGAATTCGGAGGAAGATTCAGTGAGCTGTTAACAGGACTTGCCTTGTACAATCTAGGACGAGCGTCAGTGGATCACTGGGAGTACTCGCATTACTACCCCATGAAACCGGACGAGAAATGCTGCATGCAAGTTGCCGTAATATGATGAAGAATTAGGTGAACTTCGTACCGAACTACAAAACTTCGTACTACCAAGCCATATCTGCTGTCACGTTACGTTCGCTATCTACGGAAGCCTTTTTTTGGACAGCAATTAATAAAGTCAGCGATCGTTTAAATGTGTACTTGAATAAGGCTTAGGTAATAAACCAGGATGCTCCCCAGATCAGTTCTTTGATCACGTGATCACGTATATATGTATACCGTGCAATTATTATTGAAAAACTCGAACATTAAGTTTTAAAAGCAAAAACATTCAAATAACAATTTTTCTTGCTGAACAGAAAACGTGTACATGTTATGAATCGAACCGACGTAGATATCGTTCGATATCTTCTATCAAACGCTATTCACAACATATATCGAATAAGATTTTCCGAACGTCCGATAATTTTAGTTGGTTAGTTATCGAAAGCTACAGGGCATCCGGTATCCTTTTGTTTACGTACTGTGTTTACTGGTTTTTCGTATAAAATGATTATGATGAATGATTTTGGTATGTAAATGTTTACTTACCATATTGTACGTATTTTAACATTAAAATAACATATTATGTACACCACAACAAAATAAAATAAGAACCCAGAGGGATGCTTTACCAAAGATTGACACGGAGCACATGATGGTTTATGGTGATCATAAATTATAATATAATAATGTTTGGTAATGCCACATTATTACATTTGACCTTTGTTTGCAAAACAGATACTGCTCAATTTGGACAATCTAGTTGGAAAGACACAGCACCCTAACAAGTTTTAGGATCAAAAATAGATACAACAAAGATTACGAAGATTTTGTACAATGGAAAAACGAGAAAAATGCACCATCTTTTTCTGAAAATGTTGTACTCTTTTAACTAACATTCATCTACTCATCCATCTACGAAGCCACCAGTGGCAACTAGACAAACAGTTGACCTTTGGAACCACAGAATACATAGTACCACATTTTATACCGGAAAACTAGAGAGTTCCCGCGGGGCTTAAAAAACCTTAATCCACACTGTCGAAGACGCGTGCACGGTGCATCACATAATAATTTTAATAACTCCTTTGCATTTATAACCGTAGGTACTTTTAGTACATTGAATGTAGCATCTATAGGTATGATCATATAATATTATATTAGTAAAAGTCTCCAATTCCCATTATTCTGAGAGCCATAAAATATAATACTGTACTATCAGATAAAATTCCATTCAAAACTTTTAAAATTGTATTATTGCCTGACTGGGGTGTTCCGAGTATAACCTAGTTGGAAAGTGTAAGCAAAGCTATGAAAATGTCACTACTAGGAACTTTAAAGAATTAAAATTTGTTAAGTTATTGTAAGTTGTCGTGACCGAGCACAGTTTCGAACGCAATTGAAGCAAGAGTTATTTTTAAATTTTAACTACCACTAACTAACAATTCTTCTTGTTCTCACAGGTCGAAACTTCCGTGCGTACACGGCGCCCGCTCTGCTCACGCATACATTCAAACCGGCAGCGGCCACTTTGTATGAAGTTAGCCTACTATTCTGTTTGTACTATGCTATTAATTTCGACTACGGTATCACACGACACCTCTGACCTCACAGTTTTTCTTTGTACGTCTGACGATACGAACAGCGGAGCCCGCGCTATAGTAATATTAATATATTAGTGTGGAAAACCAGAAATAGTTTGGCAAGAGTCGTGCGAATTTGTTTGCGCCCCGACAGACGGCGCCAGGCTATGATGAGTGGGTGTGTGGCGCATGGTTAGTGTCTGCCTTCGATTGTTCTATATTTAAGAGTAGGTAAGAACTCTCAGGTGTGCAGGTTTCCTCACGATGTTTTCCTTCACCGTTGAAGCTAGTGATATTTAATTTCTTAAACGCATTTAACTTAAAAAAGCCAGAAGCGAATAGGAGACCGCAGTACTAACCACTAGGCTAACACTGCTTCCTTGAATCTTTAATATATTTGTTAATTCCTTCAATTGCTATTTGCTCTGCATTTCTTATATTTACAAAAAAGCGTATTAGGCCCGGGTATCTTTCAGTTTTGTTATCCACATCAAGTAACGATAACGAACAATATTATTGGTTTTATCTCTCGGTGTCTGAAGAACACATCCCGAACCAACTTTTTATTTTTCGTCATTTTTTATTTTGAAGGTCAAGGTATGTCAATGATGTTCCTATTTAGTAATAAAAATATCTTTTCCCATATATAAAAACTTTAAGTAAACCAATAAAACTTTGTAACAATTTAAAAGATGATAGTTGATATCTCAGTTGACACGTCAT
Organism: Oeneis ivallda; assembly: GCA_029955525.1. Taxonomy (NCBI): domain Eukaryota; kingdom Metazoa; phylum Arthropoda; class Insecta; order Lepidoptera; family Nymphalidae; genus Oeneis; species Oeneis ivallda. The sequence continues at coordinate 273,395 of JARPMR010000048.1, read as the reverse complement.
CGCGGTATTCTTTTATGGCTCTGCTGATGCACGCACTATAATATAAGCACTTTATTGTATTGGATTTCTCTCAAAAACACCACGCACCCCTACCTCGAGGGAGAGACGATATACGCAATGCTCTCTTCTGCCTAAGTATAAGACCAAGCAATCCAAAGAAATTAAGGCAATGCACAAGGAGTCTATTAAGTTAAGTTAAGTTGGTATCATCGGGATCCGCGGAACATGTGCGAGCTGACCGGCCGCGGGACCCGTAATGATAGTTGCTACAATCACATTATCTCTTAATTCTTTGATCAATAGTCTTGTACCATTACACATATTGGGAGGGCTTAAATTTCTTAAAAGCATAACAGGCGTACTTATTTTTAATTTTAGTTCATGAGGTGGCAAGCCAGCAGGATTGAGGGAATTTAAAAATTCCTGTGGGTAGTGCACTGCATCTTCGATGTTGCACACGGTGTCAACAGATTTGTAACATTTAAAATCACCTGGTACTTTTTCAATAATAATTTTGTTTATACTCATTTACTGAGTCGTTTCTGGGTGACAATATCGCTCTCGAACAGAGCCAATGGAAATTTCTTACTGTAAGATTGTTGATGTCGAGATAGATTGTGTCTATAAGGATTTCTAGACTGTGAACAGTTTGAGCCAATTCAATATCCAACAGTACTTGGGAGCTGTTTGCAATTGGAGTAGTAAATTTTCCGTCTCAGAGTTGCCCTATATCTGCACAGTGCCTTAGGTAAGTACCTACCTACTTATTTTATTTGCGAATAATTTGCAACTGTATACTTACCTACATACGCAGTACGAAACGATCATAACTACCGTTTGGAAATAGCAACACTTGAAGTGGTTAGTATTCTCCTTTGTACTTCGGCTTGCGAAACGATTTGCAATTGACACGTGACCCATCGCGATCGGCCTTGCAATTTTTTAATGTTATAGATCATAGACCTTCATAACACAAAATCTTCGTGTTTAACTTAACTTTCTGGTTGCCTACACAAGCTATGCTATGTACATTTATAAAAGCTCTAATAAGATAAAATTCAAAACTAAAGCTCGACAAGCTGGTGAGGCCCCAATTATCCCTTAATGTCATGACCTCAAAATACTTGAACCCGTAGCTCTCTTTACCTGTGTTTATAGCCTTTAGGAGCAAGGGCTGAGAGCAAGTATGCAGGGAAAGATACTGATTAAAAATTTTCCGGTAGGTTTTTCCGAGATTGCCCCTAAAATTCCACCTACCTATCTACTTCCCAAAGGACCCCTCCCCCCCTCTAAAAATTGGGCTGGGATCGCACTTGTATTCCTATCATTTTATGGTCAGTATTTTATTTTACAAGAATGTGCAAATCTTTATTTTACTTTTCAGAGTTGACACAATGTGTGTTTTTATATATTTGTATATCTTAGGCGCCATTTTCCAATTTACCATAACGTTACCTTAAGATATTATTATGAAAGTTCCAGACTGTTACGCATAACTCATTTTTAATTGCAAACACGTGTACTTATACACTTAGGAAGAGAAAGTGTATAGTGGAGTGCGTTGAGATTCTAAGGACCGTAGGTAGGATATGTACAACTAAATAATATTATTAGATAGGTACCTACTTATCAATTTAAGTACCTTCTTTGGAAAGGGTAATGCTAATGACCGTAGGTTATTCACCCCTGCGACACACAGAGCCTTGAATTAAACTAAGTTTGATTCAAAGTTCGCGCAACAGAATTTGAGACAAACTTAATTCCGAAGTATCGAGATATTGAGTTAGAGCCGAGACGTAACTGATAACATAATTTATGCTTTTGTGGAAACTAAATGGATTTAATTTGCTACTGAAGGATGATCGTTATGTAAGAACAAGTTTGTACATCACTTGCACTTTATATACAGCTATAGGTTAACCTTCCTGAGAAAATATCTGTAAAAATGTATTTAATAAGACTTTAGGGCCTGTTCACCACCTTCAAGTAAACATTAACAGACAAATAAATTTAACGTTTTGACAGATTGCCCGTACAAAACTGTCAAAATGTGAACTTTATTTGTCGGTGAAAGTTTACTTGAAGGTTGTGAAATAGGCCAAAAGAAAATAATGCTTACGTTGTTGTACGTACGTTATATGTCATATACCTACCTACTTATAAAATACTTTCAGTATTGAACATTGCGCGGTCCAATCAGTCCCGTAATAGAATAAAGGCCAATAAAAGGCGAGCAATAAGCTCAATTACAGCAGACATATTGATATGCAATCGCAGTTGGCGCCCGACGCAATTACGATGCCTCGATGTACTGTAACAAAATCAAGAAACGTTGTACCACTTAGTAGGTTTCTCGCTCTTTTTGTTTAGCCTATGATGTCCACGGCTGGAAATAGACCTTATCGTGGACGTGTCACTACATAATCGTGGGCTGGAGTTCATCCTAAACTACGTTTGCATAGAATAGAATAGAAATGTTTTTTATTCAAATAAACTTTTTTACAAGTGCTTTTGAATAGATACATATTGTGTTCTTCGCTCTAGATCACGTCTGCTCCAGGGGCCATTGTTTTTATGTATATTTTAAAAAGAACAACCGCCGAGTTTCTTGCTGGTTCTTCGAACGGCATTCCTAATCAGTGGTAATAGACACAGGTTACTGATTAAAACGTTACATTATGTGTAGCAACGATATAAATGTGCTACGATGGTTCTACGAAGGTGCTACGGATTTTCATTATATTGAGGTTGTTGAAAATCTTAAAGATCATAAACATTTTTTTTTGTATTAATTGACACTTCAACCCTTGTCTAAGATATTAGTGGGCTAACTTGGAAGACGTCAGTTATATTTAACCCACACTTCAATCCGGGGTCGACGCGGAGTTCGAATCGGAACGCGAAATCGCTTGGCAGTGTGTTTTTGCCGTAGCTACTTGACAGTAGCCTTCCATTAAACTAAAGCTGAATCATTTTAGAAACTCTATATCCCAAGTTTGACCCAGCCAGGAAACTATTTTAATATTTCAGTGCATTTCTCAAAACTAGAGAAATAATATTTCTCTACCTTCCAAACGGTACGACGGTTTTTCAACAGCATAATTATTAATTATGTCCTACTTAATTTTTTTTTAATTACACATCATTAAACGTAGTAGCATTATTTATAGTGTAGCAACGATATAAGAAGCTACGTAGGCTCTACGAAGGTGCTACGGATTCTAATCATAATGAGAACGATCATGAAAACTTTAAAGTTCCCACTTGTGTCACAACAAAAACTTCCCGAATATGCCTCCCAGAGATAAAACACTTAAATAAAAGGGAGGTTTATTAAACTCTCTCAGGAGTTCAGGCAGGTACCTAGTTTGGCTCGTATTAGAAATGTTTAAAGAGAGCATGACACTTAGCTATAAAATAAAATTAATATACTCGTCTAAGTTTTAATACCGCGAATTTGAATATTTTCAAAAGGTGAAGTTTTGAAAATAGCCGGTATGTAACCATATACCAACGGTGTATGGTTGATCCATCCACACCGTTGTCCATTGTACAACGGTGTGGATGGATCAACCATACACCGTTGTACTCGGTGTATGGTTGATCGCATCTATGAGTAATACCTGATCGGCACCCGTTGCACTATTGTCGTACCGTAGGAGAGTGGGTACGGGTATTTGTCTCCTTAATATTAAAACTGCAAAGATAAAAAATATCATTACTACATTACAGTTCTAGTAATAAAGCTCTCAATCTCATCTGAAAAGTGCGAAACTGGCTTCAGAAAATACCTTAATTATATCAAAGTTTCGTTATTATACAAGGAATGCTTTTACTGTGGATAATTATGTTAATAGCGTCCCTTTTAGAGGATGCAATTACTTTTATGATAATTTTTATAAAAAGTATACTTACCTTCATTCTAAATAAACAGCTAGTAGGTAGGTACAAGGCCGATCTTATTCTAGTACGAATTTTCAAATATAAAGGTAAAAACCGGCCAAGTGCGTGTCAGGCCACGCGCAGTATAGGGTTCCGTAGTTGAAAGTCTCAAATATTATTGCTGACTTAGGATAGTGCTTTTATTTTATTTATGACTAATATACTACAAAATCCGTGTGAAGTCCGCCAATTAGCGTGGTGGACTATGGCCTATAACCCTTCTCTGAGAGGAGACCTGCGCTCAGTAGTGAGCCGTTGATGGATTGCTAATGATGATGATGATGATACTACAAAATATGCAACTTACACTACGTGTAATACCTAACTTAGAAAAAACAGATATAACTCCTTAACTAATGAACCCTACTTAGCCGTGATAGTTTTCCTTTAAAATTCATTATATACTACTGCTGTGAATTTTTTCATGTATCCTTTAAACAGCCATTTAGCTGGCAGAGGGGGGGGGGGGGCCCACCAGTTTGGCGAGATACTATGTCAAAAACTCCTTTGTTATCTGTATGATTAATACATTACAAAAATAGTCATCCTAGCGTAAATTTTATATTTTGACAGAATCTTCAATACAAAAACTGTCAGAACGCTCAATTTTATTCCTCGGATAAACGTAACTCGACGTTGGAGAAATCGGCACAGAGTGTCTTACCTAGTTCGATGGGTATAACAGTTTCTGTTGGACGTTTTCTTGTTTCTGATTGGCCGAAATGATGCATCTCTCTATTCTCAAGTGAATGGCACCGAAATGTCAAATGGCCAATGAATTACTTACGTGTTAGAGCTTAAGCGACGATATTTTGAATTTTCTATTCTCAAGAAATAAATAGTACAAAACATGCTGTATTGGGTGCGGTCATGTTTGGTGTCAATGGCGAAATATTATTCCAAACGTGTTTTAATTTATGTGTAGTTTTTTATTAGGTGTAACATTACATCCATTTTCAGCTTTATCGTGTCTCCGCTAACACATGACGCTTTCATCAATTCATTTCTTACTAAATGGGATCCCGTCGTGATAATAATTTTCTCTAAAATCCTTAAAAATAATAACCTTAAATATAATATTAATTGTGATAATAATGTGAATGCCTTTTTGACGATTTCTTAGCCTTAACCATTCTGTACGATAAATTAAATAATGGAAGTAACTATTTATCTATAATGCTCTCTATATATCTAGTGGGGTATAGCCAATGTTATTTTTATGAGGACACTGAACTACCTTGCAAGATCTTTTACATAATGAAGTCAAAAATTTAAAACACAATTTTTTTCAGGGAAATTATTGTTTGACTTCATATTACTGATCAGACTCGTTGAAAAATAATTTAAATAAAAGGAGTTTTATAATGATGCTATAATGTTTTTCGAGATACCATGTTTAATACCAAATGAATAAGGCTTGTAAATCGTTTGCCGTATGCGTGTTAATGTTATATTAAACTAAAACTTACTAAAAAGGTAGTTGTTGATAGTTGCAACGACGACTTTGGCTATACCTCATCAAAATAAACCTTCCACACTATTCATGCAATAGTGAACCTTAACACTTTGTTTATAATGGCGATGTTCCCGCGGCAGATGGCCCGGACTCGCGATGACTAGAGCGCTCGGGCGGCCCCCCCTCACGACACTAACGCCGCCTAGTACACAGCGTCAACTATCGACACGATCAGAAAACATGTAAAAACAAACTGCAACGTGAAGTTTTATTGATGTTTGATAAATGACTAAATAATAATTTTAATTGAATAATATGTTACATATAGCTACATTTGCTATATGAGATGAGAGCGCCATCTATTGACATCATTGTGAAGTTCTGTTGTTGCTGCTCATTAAAAGTTAAATAATTTAGTTTCCTTATTACATTTATCTAATTTTAGTATTTGTTGTTCAAGTACATGATATTACGCTAAAATTATAAAACTTTCAAGGAACAGCTCTCAATGGTTATTCCGTTGTGAGGTCAAATATAATCTCCACTTTGAAAGCCCCCCATTTCGTCAATTTTAGAAAAAAAATTAAAAAAAAAATACTTTTGTACTCTGTTCCAAATTATCTTTAAACTGAGGTACTGTAACCCTATGAAATGCAAAAATTTTTTTATTTCTTCGCATTCGCTTCTATGAGAGCCCCCCTGAAATAAAGATTTTTATAACTTTTTAAGCCATTTTCGGCTGGAGGCCATCGGTTTACATTATATATCTAAAATTGAAGTAATTACGTTCAGTAATTCAGAAGTTATAAGGCTCTGACAGACGGACGGACGGACGGACGGACAAGTGCAAATTCACTCAAGTAGACTCAAAGACCTTCGCTTCGCTCGGTCGATTAAGCATGATTAGCTAATTTTTCACTGTTTGTAATTAGTTTCCAACAACTGAACATATTAAAAGTAATATTATAGACCAACAAACAAACAATGTTGATCCTTCAATTCCCGACGCAGCAGAGCAACAGAGCATTAACGTAATTTTCTGCTTAGAAAAACTGAGGGTCCGTCCAGGATTTTTAAAAAGTTAACTCCACGCGGTCAAAGTCGCGGGGAAAAGTTAGTTAAGTAATTTATAAAATAAAGTTTCCAATTTCCATACATTTAATACTCGTTATTTGTATGGAAACTCACGCGTAAGGGACTCTTAATCAACTAGCTTTTGCCCGCAGCTTCGCTCACGTTTAGTTCGATTTTTCAAACCCCTATTTTACACCCTTAGGGGTTGAAATTTCAAAAATTCTTTCTTAGCGGATGCCTGCGTCTTAATAGCTATCTGTATGCCAAATTTCAGCCTGATCGGTCCCGTAGTTTGAGCTGTGCGTTGATAGATCAGTCAGTCAGGCACCTCTTCCTTTCAGATTGAATTGTCTTTACATAAGCTTAGCATATACCTGAAACAGGAAAACCTGTGTTACGGACACCGCAGCCTTTCCACGGATCCATTGATTACTAGAGTTAGACCATAGTTCAAATTTTACAAATTTAGATTAGTGTGTGTGTGTGTGTGTGTGTGTGTGTGTGTGTGTGTGTGTGTGTGTGTGTGTGTGTGTGTGTGTGTGTGTGTATGTGTGTGTGTGTGTGTGTGTGTGTGCGTATGGGGTGTATTTGTGTGTTTATAATATTTTCTATGATTTCACTTCAGCGATCAAATCCTCAATTTCATAGTAGCTAAGTCTCTTTAACCAAGCATCGACAGTTTTTTTTAAGTTAGGTTTGTTAAGCTTAGATATATCGAGTGTGTCATTTATTCTAAAAAGAAACATTGATGACTGGCGGGCGGCGACGCGGCGGGCGCTCTCTATAAAGGCTTGGGCCGATCGTGCCTCTCTATCGCTTTTTCCGCACTCTCGCTTGCACGCTCAGGCTCAGGCGGAACGTGACAGGCCGATCGTGCCTCTCTATCGCTTGTTCCGCGCTCTCGCTTGCACGCGCAGGCTCAGGCGGAACGTGACAGTTTTTCGTGCGTGCAGCCGGTGTTCATCGATCTATAAGACGTTATCACGTCAAAAACGCTAATGGTAATAAAAGCGCGCGCTCGCTGCAGCAAGTAGCCAGTGTGCCCTCTCCCTTACTGGGCACGGCTTCTCATAATGAGAAGGGCCTGTGCTTGGGCCATAGTTGAACATGCTAGCCAAATTATTGAGAAAGAAAAGTGGTCTCTCTCTGTGAAAATTTAAAAGAAATGCACACTGTATATAAACGTATCCCTTCACCTCAGTAATCTCGACTGAAGTCCGGTATCTCGACGGTTAAAAGTGTGTTAGATAAATAAAGTGTTGATATTATATCTGATGCAATCAAGATGAGAATTTGGAAATTGGAACGTTAAACCGCCATTTTTTATATTTTACAATGTATCTTCACAAGTACACACATGTGATCACAAGTACATATGTGTGTTATATTGAGCAACAGAAAGTGTTAGATTCTAATTATATGGTATTAAACATGGGCAAAGTTTAGAAGGGAGCCTGATCTGTATCTGAAAAGAAAATAAATGTCACAATAACAAGTGGTTAAAAGTCAGACTTTTTAGTTTTATATAAACAAAAAAAGTAACAATTTCATTAGCATACATTAATATAATAATATACAACTCAATATGTATTTACATATACATAATATTACTATCATTAAATATACACAAATAATACTTTATATCAATTGTGTAAGTTTCCCCTCGTGGAAACGATTGTTGTAACATTGTCACATGAACTTAAAAAATCCTCGGCGATCACTGTCTAATTGAGTAGGAGAGACAAAGAAGTCGCTTCTGGGAATAGAAGGGCCAAGTGACAAATTGTAATGGATAATATTAAAATTATAACAGTTGCAATAAATAAAATCTAAAACAGCCATTTGTTGTATTAAAATATGAAAAACAATTGTAAATAATTTTACCAAAATAAATGTATGCATAACAGAGAACGATGGGAGTTTATGTATTTGCAGAGTCAACTTTGCGATTTTTTTCTATCGAGAAAAGTTTGCGTCATCGTGTTTAGGAAACAGCCATCAGGCCAGAAATACGATCAATTATAACTACTTTTTTTTTTTCATAATATGACACATAGATTTTAAATTGGACGATCTTCATTCGGCTTGTGATATGAAGATCGTGACTGACTACCGCGCCTTAATGCCGCTATGGGATTGTCTAAAAAAGACCGCTCCATTGTGACGATCGCAATCACCTCCGATTGACTTGTAGGTACTCTCCCGCTATTGGTTAAAGTCAAAATTTATTATTTAATTTCTTTCCAACCGAGTATTCCACGACACTCACGCATTTTTTTATGGCCAGGCTTTAGTTTTTCAACTCAATGATCAGGATTCAGGATAGGTACTTTGGTAGAGATGTGCAGTGCGTATAACGCTTTTTATTGTATATTTTATCACCTGGGTGAAAATTTTGGTAACATCTGTCTACAATGATCGTGGGTGGCGGGGGTAGGTGCAAACGTGTTCACTGTTTATGATATTTTGTTTATTACAAGCGCTTTATTGCTCCATGGAATTGCTTTTCTTTCTCATCGCCTCGCTTATAGAAAATACAATTTTTACCCGATTTCGGCGAAGCCAAGACTAAGGATACCTACTTAACGATTTTAGCAGTCTATGTATGTATGTATATGACTATTTACGTGTGTTCCACCGTAGCGCTTAAACTCCTAAGCCGTTTTTGATGAATAAAGTGTCAATCGATTCGTTATTATGGTCCGGGTAACAAAGGCTACATTTTTTACAACAGGGTTACAGTTTTTAAACATTTTTTTGTTAGATAAACTAAGATGGTAGATTGCTTCGTATTATAGCCGTATGCCTATTTTTGCTTGAGTTGTCTTTAATTTTCTGTTCAGAACTGAAAAAAATAAGATAAAATTTCTCTGAAATAAAATAACCTTCTTTCTCATTCTCAAATTATAATGAGAGAAAGAATGGAAAGCTTCGTAGTGTATTGTGCGATTGTAATTTTATTATGTTTCAATGGTTCAGGCCTGGCCAAAAGTTTTAATCAGATAATCAAATTATCTAGGAAAAAATACTAAAATACTAAACTAAAACAGATGTGTTTATTGTTCTATACCTTCAAAAATGATCCAGATTTGCACAGTATTTACGAGCAATGGTTTTAGTATTTTCAAATAAAAAACCTTTTGAAACTTTGAGGGCAAAAGCTATAAACGAGTGTACCTACCCCTAGTTCTGGGACATACAATTTTTTCACTTTACATGAATATACGTACGGTTGAAACGAAAACGCGAAGCAAGGCAACTCGTTGAAACTTTGTTGTTTTTCTATCCGCCATGGATTTATCTCTTTTTTATGGAGTATTCGCTCAATGTTGTAATATTTTTTCGAAAACTTTTCTGTTGCTTTAACTGATGTGTGCTTAATTGAAACAGTTCGACTTAAGGGGTCATAATATTTAGGATTTGTGGGATTTTTAGTAAGCCACAATTTGAAATCTATAAAACAATATTACCTACTCATATTTATAAATGCAAAAGTATGTAAGTAAGTTGAGGACCTGGAGAGTGACATAGGCTACTTTTTGTCCCGGAAAAACAAAGAGTTGCCGCGGGATTTTTAAATCCATGCGGACGAAATCGCGAGCATTAGCTAGTAGTTGTGGACGATCTAAACAACAGGTTCGTGGAAACTGTCCTTACTGTGGGGTCTAATTCTTTAAGACCCATCGCAGGAAAAGAACCGAAAAGTTCTCTGACCATACTCTCAAGCTTATGAAGGAGAGACAAGAGATGAGGCTGCAGTCATCGTCAGACGCGGCTGCCTACCGGCGGATTAATAGGCAGATCTCTAAGGCACAAACTCGCGACCTCCGTGTCTTTAATACCAAGTGTGTTAAAGATACCATTGAGCGGAACAAAGGCTCAAAAGTGTTCGCGAGAGATCTGTCTATCGGACAGAGCCAGCTGACGCGGTTGAAAACTGATGACGGCCGTCTCGTCTCTTCTCGACCTCAGGTCTTGGGAGAGGTTGAGAAGTTCTATGGACAGTTATATACCACGACACAAAAACCTGTTGAAGATTTGGCGAAAGATCCCAGAGCCAAACTGACCCGACACTATACCGAAGATAATAGATACATACGAGATGATATATACGAGATTAGAATGGCTCTCAAACAGCTTAAGGACAACAAGGCGCCAGGTGATGACGGAATCACTGCGGAACTCCTGAAAGCGGGTGGAAAATCCGGTACTTAAGATCTTTCAGTGATTGTTCAATTCCGTCATCCACGAGGGCACAACGCCGGAAGCATGACACAGGAGCATGGTGGTTCTGTTCTTCAAAAAGGGAGATAATACCTTGTTGAAGAATTATAGACCCATCTCGTTGTTGAGTCATGTTTATTAAGTTGTTCTCGAGAGTCATTACGAATCGTCTCGCTCGTAGGTTCGACGACTTCCAGCCTCCCGAACAAGCCGGATTCCAAAAAGGCTTTGGTACCATAGATCACATTCATACGATGCGGCAGGTTATACAAAAGACGGAAGAGTATAACCGGCCACTTTGCTTGGCGTTTGTGGACTATGAGAAAGCCTTTGATTCGGTGGAAACTTGGGCTGTGTTGAGGTCGCTGCAGAGATGCCGAATTGACTACCGGTATATCCAAGTGTTGAAGTGCTTGTATGAAAACGCCACAATGTCAGTACGTATACAGGACCCGACTACGAGGCCAATCCACTTGCAGCGTGGAGTGTGACAGGGAGACGTTATCTCCCCGAAGCTCTTTACCGCTGCGTTGGAGGACGTCTTTAAGCTTGTGGATTGGAACGGGCTTGGCATCAACATAAATGGCGAGTACATCACTCACCTGCGATTTGCCGATGACATAGTAGTCATGGCAGAGACTCTGAGAGACCTCAATACAATGCTCAACGATCTCAGCAGGGTTTCTCAACAGGTGGGCCTGAAAATGAACATGAGCAAGACGAAAATCATGTCCAGTGCTCATGCACCGCTCCACCCAGTAATTGTTGAGAACTCTGCACTCGAAATTGTCGACGAGTATATTTACCTGGGACACACAGTCCAGCTAGGTAGGTCCAATTTCGAGAAAGAGATCAACCGCCGAATCCAACTCGGCTGGGCAGCGTTCGGGAAGCTCCGAGATGTCTTTTCGTCCAAAATTCCTCAGTGCCTGAAGACTAAAGTCTTCGAACAGTGCGTGTTGCCAGTGATGACTTACGGATCCGAGACATGGTCGCTAACTAAGGGCCTCATAAGTAGGCTCAGGACCGCTCAGCGTGCGATGGAAAGAGCTATGCTCGGAGTATCCCTGCGGGATCGAATCAGAAATGAGGAGATCCGTAGGAGAACCAGAGTCACCGACATAGCTCAGCGACTCGCGATACTGAAGTGGAAATGGGCGGGGCACATAGTTCGAAGAGCTGATGGTCGTTGGGGTCCCAAGGTGCTGGAGTGGCGACCCCGCACCGGGAAGCGCAGTGTTGGCAGACCCCCCAGCAGGTGGACCGACGACATCAAGCGAGTCGCAGGGAGCCGCTGGATTCAGGCGGCGCAAGACCGAGGCCTGTGGAAGTCCATGCAAGATACCTTTGTCCAGCAGTGGACGTCTATCGGTTGATTAAGAAGAAGAAGAGAAGCTAGTATTTTTATAATTTTAATTATGTATTTTTTTGGGTTATCTATTTAATTTGTCATCAGAATAGATACAATATCATCATTGATAGAACCTAGAAAAAGAATAGAAAGTAAAGAAATAGATTGGCTACAATTTATTGTTATTCTAATTTGTTAGGTAAGTAAGATGTACATAATAGGGTAAGCGATACAGTGATTGGCCGTTTAAGGTGAACATTGACTTTAAACATTTATTCCATCGAATCAAGGCTCAAAACCGAATAACATTTGTTCTCAAACTGTTGAGTATGAATCTGAGAATTCAAATAAAGCACAAGTGTGATCTTATTGCATCTCTTTATTAACTTTAACGCAATAAACTTAAAAATGAAGCCAAAAGTACGATCATTGGCCTTTGAGCATAGCGAATGCCATACCAAAAGTATAATGATTACCATGTTAATCATTATACGTTTATATAGATTAGCACTGCTGATCTATATAATGCGTTATGCCAATCACTAGTGAAATTTATTAGAATCACACTAAAATATGCGATAGTGTAATTTTGTATTTGGTTAATTATGGTAGAAAATTATGGTAAAAACAATTATAAAAATTATAGTTTAACGTAATTGATAATATCATCAGTAATATGTTTTCTCTTTGAATCATCATTAACAATGCCGCGAGCAAGACGATCAAATGTTTCCTGCTACAAAGCTACGGATTGACGTGATTTATTAGATAGGTATAGTTGAGAACCTGGAGGGTGACAAAGATTTCCCGCGGGATGTTATGAACTAAATCCACGCAGACGAAGTCGCGGGCATCAGCTAGACAAAAATCCTAACTAATATTATGTGCTATAATCGACGCATACAACGGCATTCCGAACCAGTGGTAGACTCATCGACGATTCAAAAGCACTTGTAAAAAAGTTTATTTGAATAAAAAACATTTCTATTCTATTCTACTCTATTCTATTCTATTAATGTGGTGTGAGACAGGGGGGTCTCACGTCTCCCTAGCTATTTAACTTCTATAATCTGATACTAGTGGTTAGTACAAGATTCTATAGTTTTCTACATCAATTAGATGTTTACTAGTTTCTATAAACATCTACAGCCAGCACCTCAAGCGGCAACCTTGCCAACTTAAACCAATCAACTACCTATTCCCAGTATATATGAATGAAGGTAGGCGGCGCATTGGAAGTCAAATCTTCAACAGGTTTTTGTGTCGTGGTATATAACTGTCCATAGAACTTCTCGACCTCTCTCAAGATCTCAGGTCGAGAAGAGACGAGACGACCGTCATCAGTTTTCAGCCGCGTCAGCTGGCTCTGTCCGATAGACAGATCTCTCGCGAACACTTTTGAGCCTTTGTTCCGCTCGATAGTATCTTTAATACACTTGGTATTAAAGATCCGAAGGTCGCGAGTTTGCGCCTTAGAGATCTGCCTATTAATCTGCCGGTAGGCAGTCAGTAATATTACCTCTTAGCAAAATTAATACATGTCGTATTTATTTAAAGACTGATGCAGACCTACGAGGGCGGAGGCAGCGCGAATTCAAGCGGAGGCCTCGCGTATGCAGACGGAGGTCCTACGTGACCATGCTGCTGCCTTAAAGCAATTAATAGAAATTTTAGGCAAAAAATAAAATTGTTTGTTTTGCATTTTTAATACGCTTTTAATTATTTCACAGAGGAAAACCTGTGTTATACAACCTAACATGGTATATGTTAGGTTGTATAACACAGGTTTTCCTCTGAAAGGAGACCTGTGCTCAGTAGTGAGCCGTTGATAGGTTGCTGATGATGATGATGATTAGGAACAGCCGAGTTATTGTTGAAGCGAGTAACAACAACCCTTGGCTTGCTGATACAAGCATACGATTGTCATTTATAGCGACCCCATCTAAAATGCCTTGAGACGCTGGCTCAACGTTTTCTGCCATGCCCTCGCATTTCATGCACTCGCCTGAAAAATACCCTTGCAGATATTATGTTTATGCACCTCCTCCTTTTTTAAGTTGGTTAATAAACCGTATTCAAAAAAAGAGGAGGTTCTCAATTCGTCGGAATCTTTTTTTTGTGTATGTTCACCGATTACTCGAAGACGCCTCAACCGATTTGGATTTTTTTTTGTTTCAAAGGGTATACTTCCCAGGTGGTCCCATGGAAATTTTGTTGAAATCGGTCGAGCGGTTTTTAAAATATCAACAATAAATTATATACTTTGTACTGGCGCAAGCGTTTGGAGTTTTATTATTTCTTTTCACTTATTTATCCTTCAATTATGCGCCAACGGAGTTATAGATTGAAGGGGGTTTTTTGGATAGGCATAGTTGAGGACCGGAAAAGTAATAAAGGCTACTTTTTATCTCGGGAAAACAAACAGTTCCCGCGGGATATTAGTGTACTACTTTTCACATATTTATCCTTTGTATAATCATACAAGGTTCAAGTATTATCTTTAAAGCAAAGTCATCATCATCATTAACAGCAACCCATCAACTATTGACTGAGAGAAGGGTTTTAGGCCATAGTCCACTACGAATAATTGTAAGTAGTAAGTATGCATTTTTGAAACTTCCCCTCATTGTTTATAAAAAAAATAGTCAGCGATTTTATATCTCTATTCCTAATCCAGTTTATTTATCTATATGGCTATATAAAAACACATTGAATTACTTGTAAGAAGAAACACAAAGCTACACATAACATGATATTGAAAGAAAAAAACTGGACCTACAAATCGTTCTTAATTTTATGACCACAACTGTACATAAATACATACATACATGAACCCTGAAAACAATATACTCCTTTTTTCAGGCAGTCGTATAAAAATAGCCAGCTAGGGTCCCGCCAAAAAAAAGTATGATCAATGGGTTCCATGGCCTAATAAAATTGGGAACCTCTGGTGTATGTATTACTGATGTATGTATAAGACTTAATCTTATCTTAATATTACTTACATTTCTTGGTGAATCCAATTTTTTTCTATCTTCAGAGTGAGATTTCTGCTACCAGTAATAAATTAATTATTTATCAAGGGTTTTAACGATTCCCGCGCAATAAGAGTAGCCAAAGAGAATATAAGATTGAAACGTAGAGATTTGTGCTTGCCCCGCGCTTTGCATGTTTGCAACGGATTTACTTCCAACCTAACGTACCTATAGCTATCATCTTCAAAGCTAAGCTAACGATTAATTTTTTTTATTTTTATATCGCTTATATTATAAACGCAAAGTGTATTTGTTCGTTTTAAGCTATTGCATAGCTTTTATCGCGGGCTTTGAACTAGGACAAACAGTTTGAGCGAGGCGACCGAATCAAAAAATTCCGTAACGAAAAAAACCTAACACCGTCGTTCAGTAAGCGTTCAACAATTTAGAGGTTCACATTTAGCTCTGTTTGGCGCAGTGGGCGAGCGGCCGCTTTCTTTAGTTGTCGCAGGTTCGAATCTCACTCGCGAAGTAGTGACAGTGCGCTTTTCTTGTTTGTTTGTTTTTTAATTATTTTAATTTAATTTTTACTATGCAAAAAAAAATATTGCATAAATATTATAATTGCATAAGTTGATAAAAAATGCTATGCAATTTACCGCGGCAGTCCCCGAGTGCCACTTAACTTTTTTCTTCAACCACGGAGTAACGGAGCAACGGATTGACATGATGTTTTGCATGACGATAGTTGAGGATTTGGAGAGTGACAAAGGCTAATTTTTTAAAAAGGAAAACTTTATATAGTAAAATTGAGATAATTGTAGTAAAAAACTTATTTATGTAAACTAATAAAAAGGATATTTTTAAAAGATGTCGTTCCAAAAATGCGTTAAAAAAACGTATAAACCTGGTACTTAAACACTTTAGACGATTAGATAAGCGTAGGAATGCTCAGAAACTTTTCGAATTGAACAAGACATCCACACTTTAATCGCTGAAAACAATCGGGATTCCTCTCGAGCTCGTGTAGAAACATTGAGAGCATTTAAAATCTGCAAGGTGTCGTCTAAGTGGCGGATAATTTATTCCACATCGAGGAAATACCGATAAACCCGTCTCGTTCCCGAGACACCCCTCTAATCCTTTGATGGATTCTACCTCCAGACGGCAAATACCGGAAAAGTGCACTCTTTTGTGCAAGCGGAGGAATACCAGAAAAACTTATCATTTTGAGATTTCATATGAAGATCGCGCTCCCAAAAATATTCATTTCTTTTCTTCCTAACATTTCATTGCTTTTGAGTTATAGTAGAAAACTTACCATGACTATGTAATATAACAATTTAGAAGCCGATTGCGGCCGCGCTTTTGCTATCCAAAGCAGCCGTCATTGTTAACAGTTGAGTGACAGCAATTTTAGCTTTTGATGTGTACACTTAAAATACCTCGCTGGACAAGTACATCTTGACTCTCAACCTATGCATTAAACAAATCGCATACAGCTGCGAGACTTACAAGACTCGCAGGAGACGCAAGAGTAGTGAGTGATGTTCGCAGGAGACGCAAGAGTAGTGAGTGATGTGTTCCTCATTCATTAAGTTTCCTCCTTTGAGGTCCTACTAATACTGAGGTCCTACTAAAACTACAGAAAACTAATTGAAAGAGTTTATTTCAATTTCCTCCTTATTCTATCCGGAGTTCCTCAAAAACACAAACGCTTCGCACTTTTCAGTAGCTACAGCGAATGTATGTGAGTTCGTACCTACAGCATCGTACTTTGTTGATATCATCTTCTTCTGCTTCTTTATCAACCGATAGACGTCCACTGCTGGACAAAGGTCTCGTGCATGGACTTCCACAGGCCTCGGTCTTGCGCCGCCTGAATCCAGCGGCTCCCTGCGACTCGTTTGATGTCGTCGGTCCACCTGGTGGGGGGTCTGCCAACACTGCGCTTCCCGGTGCGGGGTCGCCACTCCGGTTCATAACTTATAAAGTAGTGTCATATCCCCACCATCACATCATTGGAAATATAATTTTTAACATAGTTGGTCTTATTCAATTTATTTCTCAATGAGATTTCGATTGAATATTTCAATTTTGTGGAATTAAAATAAATAATATTTCCAATAATGTAATGACCCATTTGCACCTAAAACAACAAGCAGTAAACCAAACTTATACATTATAAGTTCTTACACAATCCTGGTTGCTGTAAGAAGAAAAAGGAAATTAAAAATTTATAAATGCAGAGTAAACAAAAACATGCGTGGACACAGAGACTTAGTTTTTAAAATCCCTCGGGAACTCTTACGGTTATATAATTTTCCGGGATAAAAAGTAGCCCATGTCACTCTCCAGGTCCTCAACTATATCCAAGCAAAAAATCACGTCGATCCGTAGCCATGTTGCGGCGTTATTGAAGGACAAACCAACAAACAAACACACTTTCGCATTTATAATATTAGTAAGGATAACCTTAAAGGTTTGTATAAGCCCGAATTAGCAACATTATTAGCTCCGGCTACACGCGAGTGACCCGTTGAGCGCAGTGAGCAGTCACCTCGCCAACAAAAGGCCGCTCTGGAGTCAACTCACAGTCAAACGAACCACTTGCAGGGCTTCACTAAACGTAGTCATGAAAACATGTGAATGTACTTATGTGAGAATAATGTGTACTTGAGCCTAAATTAATTGTTTTAAAGAAACCATTCTTTTGTATCTCTATTGCACGCCGAAAAGGCATACATTCTTGTAGGTACATAATATTCTTCATCAGCGAGCGGTAAATTTTTTTTATAATATAAATTATTTACGTTTATAAAATCGTATTAACTAGATGGGTACGTCAACCACCTAGCAGTTTTACTATACTCCCTCATTTTTATGCTTTCTATATCATCAATTGCATACAACTCGTTTTTGCATGATGTGCAAGTTTTAAAAATTTTGCTTGCTTTTCGCAGAACTCTGCACTTATTTTATGTAACTTGCTATCAGTTACATAATTAAGTGCAGAGTTTATTGTCGGGTTATCTTTTTTAATATTGAAGTCTACAATAATATTGTAGTCTATGTGATCAAAATTAATTTCAGTTGTGTTATCTCAATCAACGTTTTTATCTTTTAAGAGTAAATTTCCAAGGTTACTGAATACTTCACAAGCATCTTCCTCACAATTTGAACCAGGAGAATAGCTACTATTTAAATTATTTATTAAAAGTGTGGCAAATGCATCTTCAAATGCTACACATGATGGATTTGTATTTTGCGCTCCATGACTTCGTATACAACCGAAAAAGTTTTCAAGGGGGTCCTGATTAAAGTGCCTGAGTCGTATGGATTTTATCTTAAATTCATTGAATAATTTTTCTTTTAAATATTTTTCTAATTATGAATTATTTTTAACCAATTTGTAATTGATGATGGTGTACATTTCCTTCTGTCAATTGTATCAAATTTCATTGAAGCAAGGACTTTTTTGGCATTATTCCATACCTTCTCACGATTTGAGTTCGGTGTTAACTGGTGGAGTAATTCCTTCCCACTTCTTTTTTTACTATTGTCATAGCTTCCATTAATTGAATCAAATAATTCGTCGAAAAATAATAGAATATCAGCTGTCCCTGAGCATTCTTCTGGTAGAACACCCTTTTCTGGAAAAGAAATTCTATCTATTGTTATTTTGTTTTTTAGAGGTTTGTCCTTTTTATAGTTTTCATTTTTCAACATATAATAGAAATAAAACAGTTAAACAATTACCAGCTAAGTATACAGTAGCATCAAGCCTGGGGTATGCTTGATGCTACTGTATAGCTGAATATTTGAGTGGCATATTTGACTTTCTGTAATTGTTTGTGGGAATACTTACTGAAAAATGGACAAATACTTAAAACTGGACAAACCTTCCAACGAGCTGAATTTGTGTAGGGTACTGCATGTAAATTATGTATATTTCCACATCGCTGTCACTCTCTAGGTCCTAAACTATACCTATACAAAAATACAGTTCTGTTGCAGCATGATTGAAGGAAAAAACCAACAAACAAACACTAGACTAAAAATACCAGAATGTTTAGAAATTATTTATAAAGGATTGTAAGCAGTGGTAGCCTCAATTTTTGAGGGGTCCAGAGTTTGAATCTTAGTAAAAAAATCTTACTGTGAAAGTAATGATAATCTTTACTTGCCTTCATCTATCTAGGTCCTAAGCTATACCTTTACAAAAAAAGCAGTTCTGTTGCATCATGATTGAAGGAAAACCAACAAACAAACACTAGACTAAAATACCAGAATGTTAAGAAATTATTTATAAAGGAATGTAAGCAGTGGTAGCCTCATGATTAAGACATCAGTCTCATTTTTGAGGGGTCCAGAGTTTGAATCTTAGTAAAAAAATCTTAGACTGTGAAAGTAATGATAATCTTTACTTGCCTTCATCTATTGGGTTTTATGTGTTTGTCCGTTAATTTTGTATTCCTCGCAGTGCCATGTATACCCCTCTACAGCATACAGTTTCTCGATGAATTTCCACTGAGCACTACTCCCGCTGATAATGTCCTTTTTCTGTAAGTTATTTCGAAAACATTTAAGTAAATATGGTACATCATACATAATATGATATATGTTTTTGCCATTTATGACATAATAATTAATATTAGGCCCATCATTGCCACTGCGAAGCAGATCTTCACGTGCATCTGATATTAAGGACTTTATGGCAGCAACACTGGCAGAGTCTTGATCAGATACAGTCAATTTCAAAAGAAACCCTCTATTATAAATTACTGCAATGATTTTCTTAAGAATCTTTTAAAAAAAAAAGGATTTGATGCCATCCCTAACAAAATAAAAAGCTATAGGTATCTTCCAGGGTGAAAAAATTCTTCTCAACATAAAAACTAAAACTTTATCAGCAACTTAATTGGTACGAACACCACCTCCTAAATCCTCAAAACCTTCCATGATCCCAGTTTGGAAATTAAAAAATAAATTCTTTTTAATAGCCATTTCATCAAACAGTAATACACATTGCAACCCCATTGTGTCTTTATATTTAGCAACATCTGCCAAGTTTTGTAGTATAAAATCATTAATACCAAGTCTTATCGGGATATCTTTGACACATGACAGATTTAGTTATTACTTGACACTTATTAGCGTTGAGTGTCATAAGGTTCTTATGACACCATTCCATAAATATTAAAGATTGTTTGGTTATTCAACATGACATCTGGGAGTTAATTACCTTAGTCCTATGCATGATGATGGAAGCTGTAAATAGAAGTAGTAAATACTCGAATAAAATACCATAGAACCCATAAAAAGTGGTTTAACTTTTCTTTATTTTTACGTTTACGATACTTATGCTCATAAAAGTTTGAAAAAGAGTTTGTTTGACTCTACTTGAGAAAGATTTAGGCATAGTTGTAGAAAACGGGCATCAGATGTTTTTTATTAAAAATTCTGGTTTAATCTAGTCCTAGTTTTAATCTAGTAATATGTACATGGATATTTTAGAATTAAATAATTTATGGGCATTTTGATTAAGAAAAATTAAATTTCAAAATTCAAAATTATTTATTTCACGTAGGCCAACATGTGGCTCTTATGACAAGTCATAAACTCATGACTCTACCACCGGTTCGGAAAGCGGATTCTGCTGAGAAGAGCCAGCAAGAAACTCAGCAGTTGAACATTGATAAACATTGTTTTCATAGTTTTTTGTATGAAAGAGATACTCCAGATTTTTATAAAAGTAATTAGTACTATGAAAAGTAAATAGAACTACGAAGAAAAGGTTTTGGATTATCTAAAGGAAATTTTGGAATATTTAAAGGAAATTTTCTTTTGTTTTGAAATAAAAAATATTGCCCTTATATGTCATATAAAGATTAAAAAAGTGTTGGCTTGTATTTGCAATGTATATAACCAATATGAAACAGAAATAATATTATTTTATGCTATAATAGCTAAGCTTAGTTGCTTATATGCACAGACGCTAATATACTATGCATATTTGTGGTATTAATAATTCGTAATAAACTGGATCAACTACTTTATTATCAATTAAATCCTAGTTTTTTAATCCGAAAATCCATAAAATTACATCAAATCTATTATTTCAATGTTTGGTTAAGTAAATTACTTTTTTTTATTTAAAATTATCGCTTTTAGCTACACACATTGTATACTAGTGTAAGTGGTAGTTAGCTCAAAAAAGGTTATGTTTCGTTTGACGTCTACTGACTCAAATACAATTTAACAGAAAATTTAAATATTAGATTTATTATTTAAATACCTAATGAACCAAATAGTTATCCAGAAACAAACATGAAAAAGTCATAATGCTAGTACAAATAATAAAAAAGTTCTAAACATTGTATCTTTGACATGCTCTCCTGTAAAAGTAGAATTTTGCAGATGACTTACAATACGTAGTGAGCCATCGATTTGTTGTTATAGCGGCCATAGACTCTTGTCTGTGAAAATTTCAACTGTCTACCTATTACAGCTTACGAGATACAACGGACCGACATGACAGCGGTGGCTTAGTAATAGTCCCGTTGGCACCCTTTAGGTACGGAACCCTAAAAAACAAGCTTTTAGTAGCTACATCATCTATAAGTCACCGTAGGATTGTGAAAATTGTTAGTTAACAAACAAACATACTTGTTTGTTTGTAACAAACAAGCTTCTTACTAGAAGCTTGTTAGATTATAAGCTGGCACCCAGATTGTGAACTGTATATAAGCACGGGTGCCATGAGGAGTTCTGGAATGCGGTGATATTGCCCGAACATTAGGTATACCTACATAATTTCTATCACCTATTGGGCAGAATAATAATAAGATATGTTTATGATAGTTATGTTTTACTACTAAAGATTTTAATTTCAAATATAACCTAAAAACGAATTCCACGCAGTCAATTCGTCTTGACTTTATATATACTGTATATGACCGTGCGGGAAACGCACGGTCATATACAGTACCGCACCCACGTACGAGCGCGTACGTAACGCGCATCATACCGTATGACGTCACATATGGTACTCATCATATGTCACGTACGGTTTGAACCATGTACATCTACACCACTACGCAATACGGTAGTGTACATAGTAGAGTTCGGTGCTATGTTTAACGGACGGTACGGGCAACCGGTAGAACCTGACACGTCACACATAATATGGTGTGCGTGTCAGGTTCTAGTAGTGACATGGCTGGTTGGGAATGTTGATAGTCATACACACAAAAACCTGTCTTTACGTGGATGAAGTCGGGAGCAATAGTTTAGTATGTATTATGATAATATATATAATAAAGAATATCAGCCAAGTTGAAGTTGACTAATATTCTCCTCTCCCCTCCAAATGTAGAGTGAGAGAGAGAAAGAGGGAGAGACGAACTTATCGAAATTAATCTTTATGTTTTAAAGAAAACAAAATAAGCTTGTCGATTGCAAAAAAGCTGCATCAACCATTGCTACAGCACAATTGTCGTAATTGGCTGAGTTTATGGCGTTCTTGATGCAACAACGTATTTTAGCCAATAGCAAGAAAGGATCAGCCAAACAGGCAATTACGATCGTCAAATTGTAGTAATCGTTTTTAGATTAATCCCGCGACAGAGTTTTTTAAAATGGAGTTAATTTCTCATGATAAATGGAATATGGATCATATAATAATAAGCAGTGATAGCCGGTTAGTACTGCGGTCTCCTATTCGCAGGTTCGATCCCGGGCATGCACCTCTGGCTTTTCGGAATTATTTGCGTGTTTATGCTTAAACGGTGAAGAAAAACATCGTGAGGAAACCTGCACACCTGAGAGTTCTTCATAATGTTCTCAAAGGTTTGTGAAGTCTGTCAATTTGCATTGGGCCAGCATGGTTGACTATGGTCTATAAACCCTTCTCTGAGAGGAGATATGCGCTCAGTAGTGAGCCGTTGATGAATTGCTGATGAATGAATGATGATGGATGATATAATAGGCTCTTTTTTCACGATTTTAAACTCTTCGCTTTGCAAAAGTAAGTAAGGACTCACCTTAAATCTCAAGTCTCCAACCGGAGGCTTTGCGTACGGAATACTCAGGAACTCGTAATAATCAACACCGGTGTCGGTTCGCGCTTGCGAACCTCTCAATATCCCTTGGCTTATAGTCACTTTAGCCATTGCTTAAACCTGTAAATTAATAAAATGAATTATTAAATCTGACGAATATGTTTGTGCGATATTATTGTTAGAACAGGTATCAAAAAGCATCCATCAACCAGACATCGTCGTCACTTACCATCAGGTGATATCGCAGTCAAGTTCTATCTTGTCATAATAAATAAAAAATAAATTTTTTCATCCTAGTTTTTTATTTACTTATTTGTATAACATACTTTATTGCACACAAAACAGTGATTAACAAAAGCAAGAACATTTTACATACAACAAGGCGGTCTTATCGCTAAAAAGCTATGCTAAAAAGCGATCTCTTCCAGACAACCTCATTTGTATTGCTAATTGAAATGAACAATACAAAATGTAGTGTACCTTCTCTCCGGATAAATGAAAATGGTCTACCGAATATTATTCAGAGCAAGCTTTTGCTTGCATCAAATAACACTCGTAAACACGGGCTGGTAGAGGTAATAATATAAGCCAGCATAACGCAAATTACCTGCAGGCTCTAGTTTTGGCCAGGCAATACGCTTAATTGATTCCATGCACCTGAGCTCTCCGCCGCTACATTACATTCATACTCAGACAGTTAGAATGGTAGTCGTAAAAATATTATGACATTAATTAAAAAAAAAAACACAAAACAAAAATTCTTCAATATAATTTGCCCACACTAGGATAAGTTTATTAATCGACTTCAAAAAAGGAAGTTTTCAATCCGTCGGAATCTTCTTTTTATATTACCGATTACTCGAAGACGCCTGAACAGATTTGGATGATTTTGGAAAAAGGGTAGGTATGCTTTCCAGGTGGTCCCATTGAAATTTTATCGATATCGGTCGAGCGATTTTTAAAATATCAAAAATAAATTATATACTTTGTAGTGAAGTGGCGTTTGAAGTCGGTTTTTTAAAAATAATTTTTTATGTTAAATTATATTTTACTCACAGAATTATAAATTCCTTTTGGTGGAATTCGCGGTTCTAATTCTAGTCGCACTTGTACATTTTTTTTAATACATTAATTATAGGCCACTATCACACCTGATGGAAAGTTCAAGTTCAGTCTGACTATAATAATACTCCTATAAACTTTCTACACTATAAACCTTCGTACTTCGTACTAGTACGCTTCGTACCAGATTGATAAACCTTTTGGCGGCATAATTTTGCTGGTAGGATTTCGGGGATACTAAAATCAGAAATAATTTAGAAATTAAAAATTCCAAATTGCACCTATCATCAGGATTCAAACCTAAGACTTCCTTTTTAGGGTTCCATACCAAAGTGGTAAAAATGGAACCCTTATGGTGAGACTTTCTCCGTCCGTCTGTCCGTCCGTCTGTCACAGTGGATTATTTCAGTAACTATTAAAGCTATCGACATGAAATTTGGTACAGTTGTGTATAATAGTGGCCCAAAATCACTGGAATAAAGAAACATCGAAAATTATTTTTAGTTTTAATAAAAAAGGGGGAAAATCGGGGGTTTGAAATTTCAAAGTAAAATAACTATATCGAGTGGGGTATCATATGAAAGGCCTTTACTTGTGCATTCTAAAACAGTTTTTATTTATTTCTATATATAATAGTTTTTGATTAATCGGCCAAAATATCGAAAAAAATACCGTTCCCCCCCCTTATCTCCGAAGTTTACCAATTGAAAAATCTGAAATAATTATGGTCAATAGAGCTTTATGTATATTTTACAGGAAACATAAAAGCAACGTGAAAATTATTTTAGTTTGATTAAAAAAGGGGGAAAATCGGGGGTTTGAAATTTCAAAGTAAGATAACTATACCGAGTGGGGTATCATATGAAAGGCCTTCACTTGTGCATTCTAAAACAGTTTTTTATTTATTTCTATATATAATAGTTTTTGAGTAATCGGCCAAAATATCGAAAAAAATACCGTTCCCCCCCCCCTTATCTCCGAAGTTTACCAATTGAAAAATCTGAAATAATTATGGTCAATAGAGGTTTATATATATTTTACAGGAAAAATAAAAACAACGCGAAAATTATTTTAGTTTAATTAAAAAAGGGGGAAAATCAGGGGTTTGAAATTTCAAAGTAAGATAATTATACCGAGTGGGGTATCATATGAAAGGCCTTTACTTGTGCATTCTAAAACAGTTTTTTATTTATTTCTAGATATAATAGTTTCTGATTAATCGGCCAAAATGTCTAAAAAAATACCGTTCCCGGGCCTTTATCTCCGAAGTTTACCAATCGAAAAATCTGAAATAATTATGGTCAATAGAGGTTTATGTATATTTTACAGGAAAAATAAAATCAACGCTCTAACTAGCATAGTTTTTTTTTATATTAACAATAAACCTCTACAAACAAAGTTAACGATAAATAAGCAAATTAATATAATATTATCGTTTTTCTTTTACTTTTGGAGTATGGAACCCTCGGTGCGCGAGTCCGACTCGCACTTGGCCGGCTTTTCTTTTTTATAATTCAAAGTAGGACTTTATGGAGCTTAAATTTCCATTATCATTTTCAAGACAACTACAAGCAAAGTAACAACCCAGTTATCTTGCCATTTAATTCCATTTTCATATTTACATTAACATTAGGAAGCAATCTAATTTCCTTTGGGATTGCAAATACGTGCAGCATCCGAGTTATCTGGAAAGCCTTTATCAGCCCGTATTGTTCTAAACGATATAGAGTATAGACCATCGGGAATAATCTTTTGATAACCACGGTGAGGCTTAAAGTTACCTAATAAGAATCATGTCACCTAAACTATGTACTATCAACTGATATAAAATCATGCGAAAGTGTGTCTGTTTGTTGGTTTGTAATTCAATCACGCTTTAACAGAGCTACGGATCGACGTGATTTTTTGCATTGGTATAGTTGAGGACCTGAAGAGTGTCATAGGCTATTTTTATCACGGAAAATCAAAGAGTTTCCGAGGGATTTTAAAAAACAAATCCATGCGGACGAAGTCGCGTGCATCAGCTAGTTGATAATAGCAATTGAAGGAGTAAGGAAGGACAAAGGAAGGAATATTTCAAAAAATATGGCTCTAGTTTTGATTTAATTAGCACTGGAAGTAAACTTTCATCAGATAAAAATAGCAGTTAAATTTTCAATGATGGTTATGAATATTAAAATTCTTTTTAAAAAAAACCCGACTTCAAACTCCCGCGCCACTATACAAAGTATATAATTTATTGTAATTTTAAAAACAGCTCGACCAATTTCGATAAAATTTGTATGGGACCACCTTGAAAAATTCTTCTCCACCTTTGAAACAAAAAAAGATTTTTTCAGTTCGGTTCAGGCTTCTTCGAGATTTCGACGAATTGAGAACCTCCTCCTTTTTTTAAGTCGGTTAAAAACGGCCAGAGGGATGTTTGTAAAGTTCCATTACAAAACTAGGTCACGAAAATATTAAGAGCCGTGTCACATTACGTTTCAAGAAAAATTACAAAGGCCGCACTTGTTAAGGCCGCGAAGTTGTGCGGGTAACCGTTGAAGGCGGTGCTTAAAAATAGAGACCCCACAAACGTTATTATATTATACTCGTACGTAACACGGGCCTTTCTTACCTTTATGGCAAACTTAGATAAAGACAAGACATAGACATAATAGTTTCAATCTATCAAGATAAGAAGCTAAAGAAAGTGTCATTTTCTGAAACTTAGTTTTTAGGGCTAGCCTCACATCTGGAACTTATATTCACATATATACGTGCCAATTTTAACGCTAATATAGTATACCAGGAGCCGGTACGTTGTTACGTTCCCTCAAATATGGTCGAGCGAAGCAATGGCTGGATCATGCGTCATGCTCGTGAACGGGTGCCGCCGGCGGGAATGGGGCTACTTTCTGTCTGCCCGTCTTTGACATGAATTGAATTGTAGTACGTTTTGTGGAAATTTCATATTCTATTCTAACAAAGATGCACGGGTTAAATCAGCTTGGCATCCAGCTGCCCACAAGATAGTATAAAAACTTATTACAATGTAATAGCTACTTATTAATATTGTAAAATGATTATTTTGAAAAGAGCAACTGCTGAGTTTCTTGCCGGCTCTTCTCAGCAGAATCCGCTTTCCGAACCGGTGGTAGAATCTTGACGTGTCATAACAGGTTGGCCTACATGAAATAAATAATTTTGAATTTTTTGAATTTTGGTAACACTAAAATTCCCGTCATGCGGAATCGAAAACTCTTTATGGGAATTAGTAATTTCCAATTATACGATTAAATTAAGCTTGGTATGTGTTAATTTAAATAGCCGAAAAAATGTTTAAAAAAAATTTTTTTTTTCGATGCAAAAATGTATTACCGTCATCGCGGATATTGATCCTTTGTATTGTATTCGATAGAAAATTTCGTACTCTTTCAGGAGAACATTGCACAAACAACTGTTTTTGTCCGGACCTATCTCGCAGTAGTGCCTACCTACGAAAAGTGTATGATATGACATAAAGTTTCTCCATAATCTTGTGCATTTGCAAAATATTTTTTTCCGAAAAAGTACGAAATTTTCTATCGAATACAGTGCATGTACAACCAATATCCGTGATGACGGTAGGTAATACATTTTGGCATTAATTTTTTTTTACCATTTTTTCGGCTATTTAAATTAACGCATATCAAGCTTAATTTGATCGTATTAACAAATTCAATAATAATAATCAATAATATTCAATAATAATAGCAGTGATAGCCTAGTGGTTTGGACTGTGGTCTCTTATTCTGAATTTTTATTCCCGATACAAGGGAAGGCAGTAAAGATTTAATAGAGGCATGAATTCACGGCGCCATAAAATATTTGCAATAAAATTATATTTGCTGAAAAGATACACCGCGCGCCGCGGATTTTCAGATTTCCGCCTGACAAGTTCAGTAATTTTATTGTGGTCAGGGATTTTCACTTTCAGAATGGGACTCAATTTTTTTAGTGTTAATACACGAATGAAATGGAGTTTATTCCTAGTATGGCTCGAATAATTATATTTAATAATATTTGCCTGGTGGGAGGTTTTGGCCATACCTAGTTACCACCCCGTCAACAACGCGCCGCAAATTAATACTCAGGCCAGCGTTCCGGAATGACGGCGTGTAGAAACCGATTAGGGGTATGGGTCCTTCACTATGGGTGAATGTACACTGCCTTACGCCTTCCAAGTTAGCCCGCTACCATCTTAGACTGCATCGTCACTCACCATCAGGTGAGATCGTAGAAAAAAAATCCTTTTCATTTGAGAGAAGACGTGTGCCCGGTAATGAGCCTAACATTTGCAACTGTGATTTACTTTAGATATTCTGAGATGCCTATCTATAATATACTTTTAAAATTTATTTTTACTTAAATATTCTTTAAAAAAATAAATTTTGTAGAGTACTTTTTCTTAATTTTATATTGAGGACATAATTTTACTAGAAATTCGTTTTTACTAGAGGTTCGTTTTTAAATCGACTATTCAAAAGCACTTGTAAAAGTTTATTTGAATAAAAAATATTTCTATTCTATTCTATTCTATTCTAAATAAAAAGACCTAATTCACAACCTTTTAAAAATAAATTAGTTTGGGTAAAACTTTGTGATTTATTTGTTAATTAGCTAACAAACATAGTACTTACTTATATATACTATAGGTAGGTCCTCTAATAAGACCACAACACTCACGACTGTTTCGAGGAGTTCGTTGATTCGTACGAGTTGTGAACGTCATAGATTAAACTTTTAGAGTCTGTCTAGGTCTAGCTGAGCTAGCAATCCATTGGGAAATCTAGATTTGCACGGGTTCTATGACTTCCCTTCAACCTCTCATAAGCTCCACGTAATATTAATAATTGTATTTTGCAACTATGTTAGAAATTTTATGAGAGGGGCATTATTTTAAATTCTGAATTGTTCAACTATTGGATCAAATAATATTTTCTCTTTTACTTTTAAGACAAAGTGTATTTAGTTTAGTATCTAAGGGACTCTTTGTTTTTTACTGCCTCGTTGGTCTAGCGGTTAGCCTGTTCGACTGCAGTTGACGAGGTCCCGGGTTCGATTCCCGGGTCGGCCAACAAAATGTATTGGGTATTTCTGTCAAGGGAGTTAGGAAGTTGGCGGTGAGTCACCCCCGTGCCTCGGAGAGCACGTAAAGCCGTCGGTCCTGATCTCTCTCCGGTCATGTCGGATTGCCGTCCCATCGTACTATGAGAGTGAGGAAATAGAAAGTGCACCTGTGTTTGCGCATACACTTTTGCACTATAATATCTCCCGCGCAGATGGCTAATCTTTAAGCAGGTTGGCCGCTGTAACCGGATTCGGAGGACATTATACTGTAGTTAGGTATATCATTGCCATCCTGTTACTATCTTGCTCCATCATCAGACCGATAACTTAAATATTATGTTTATTTCCTATGTAGAACTAAATTAAAAATGGATTTGTTAAAGGTACCACAGTGGTTATAAACAAAACATTAGGACCGTTTTCTCTAGAGGAGGATTTCTTAAACTCTACACTTTCAAGTAAAGATTTATAAATAAACCTGTGAAGATGATTTTGCCATCGTCGCAATAGGGTATTTGACTACTTTTAGAAAAATTGTTCATAGTGCTATGTTGAAGCTAACAAAACGTATATGCATAATTTTCAGTATTTTTCATAAAAATAGAGAAATAAATTAAAAAAAATAAATTGCCGCGGAAACGTTCCATTTGCTTATATGACGTCACAGTTCAATGACAATTCCAAAGCCCAAAGGTGGCGTGAACTGTGACGTCATTCGAGATTCAAGAACGTTTTAGATCTCGTGAACATGGCCAGAAATATAGCAATTTTAATTCATGTTTTCTAATTAAATAAAACTTTATTTTTTAATTTTGTCGTATGGAATAATGTTTTTAGGTAATAATCTTTTAGGATGACACCAGATGAAACGATATTTATAATATAGTCAAATATCGAAATGTCTAAACTTCTAATACCTTTGAACAGAGTGATAAGAACAAAGGGCCCTAAGTTGTTTTGCTTTGTTTAAACTTTGAATGTACTTGTTCGAAACGGTACAAACTTCTGGTCATTAATTTCGAATTTAGGGACGGTAGAAGAAATCTCTTTACTTGAATCGCTTAAAAGTTACTTCCCAAAACGTTTATACTTTCAAATTTTTATAGCCTTTCATTTATGATAACATTATTTTCACGAAAACGTCTACCTCCAAGTCCAGTACTTAATAATAATAAAATTAATTTTACATGGTATTAAATCCTTTAATTCCTTAAAACGACCCATAAGTGAAGTGAATATGAAAGATTTACCTTTCACTTATGGTTAGTTTTTCACTTATTTTTTTTGTTAAACAGAAGTTGTTTACTTAAATACTGAGGAACTGAGCAGCTCTTCCTCTAAATAAAGTTTACACCGTTGCATTATGCATACTCATATTATTGTTTGAAAAGTTAGCTGTTATACCTTTGTGTGCTATTCTTAGCAGCGAAACCAAAATAAAAGTTATTCGTAACGCTTGAAATAATTAAATAAGTACCGTTTTCTTTTATTGTAGCGTTAACCTTCGCAATGCTGTTTCAAGTGATAATGAGTACGGGGCATGAATTAACGCTCTTAGTCATGCTATATTAACACGAGTGTGGTGTTCAGTAATTTGCGTTGCGAGTTGCCGGCACGCTAGTTGCCTGTCCTACCTTTGTTTCTACATCACCCTATTTATGCTAACAACAATGCGGCAACTTCACAGTATCTACTCATATAAAGAATTATATAGGGGATGGATAGGGATAGGCAGTGTGTAGAAACCGATTAAAGATTTTAAGATACACTGCATTACCCCGTTCCAAGTTAGCCCGCTACCATCTTAGACTGCATCGTCACTTAGCATTAGGTGATTTGCGTTGGGTGTTTACAAATTATAAAAAATCGGCCAAGTGCGAGTCGGGCCTCGCTCTTTTAGGGTTCCGTTAAAAAAAAATTACATAAAAATATTTCCATGTATCCATGGAAATATTTTATTTAATTGTTTTAATTTAATTTAATTTTTATTATTTGTTGTTGTAGCGGCAATAGAAATACACAATCTGTGAAAATTTCAACTGTCTACCTATTACGGTTACTGAGATACAGCCCGCTGACAGACGGACGGACGGACGGACGGACGGACGGACAGCGTAGGCTTAGTAATAGGGACCCGTTGGTACCCTTTGGGTACGGAACCCTAAAAATAGGTAAAAAAATTGGTTGTCTGTGAAGTCAGTTTACGGACGATAGTTTTACGTGATAACGTCATAAAGAAACATTGATAATATAAAAAATTGCATACTCTTATGAATTGAATTGAATTATTATCACTGAATTATCATTATTTTGCATAATACAAAGGAGTTAATTGAAAATTACAATTTTCTCTAGTCACAAGCCAACGCTTGGACCGATCGTGCCTCTCTATCGCTTGCTCCGCGCTCTCGCTTGCACACGCAGGCTCAGGCGGAACGTGACACTTTTTCGTGCCTGCAGCAGGTGTTCATCGATGTATAAGACGTTATCACGTCGAAATAAAATTTTATAGTGGTAATGTGGAAGCAGTGATAGTGGTTAGGTCGCAGGTTCGAGCCCGGGCACGCACATCTGTGTTTACACCATTGAGTTTGTATATAAAGCATTATACATCTTTTTGAAAAAGGAATACGCATTTATTATGCAGTTATGAAATTAAATAAAATTACGAAAACCGACGAGGCCGTATGAGCTTGATGCCTTTGCTTTTCCGACAAAAAAATATTAGTCTAGGAATTTGCCGCGTTTTTGTTTTCTTCAAATACATAAACGTTGTTTATTTTAATTTATTTTTATAAATAAGTTAATGTTCTAAAAATACGTTACGATGTTAAATCAAAGCGACAGTGACAGTGAATAGGGTATTTGACTATATTAAAAATATCGTTTCATTTGGTGTCATCCTAAAAGATTATTATCTAAAAACATTATTCCATACGACAAAACTAAAAAATAAAGTTTTATTTAATTAGAAAACATTAAATAAAATTGCTATATTTCCGGCCATGGTCACGTGATCGAAAACGTTCCGTGATCTCGAATGACGTCACAGTCCACACCACCTATGGGCTGTGGAATTGTCATTGTTTGAAATGTGAACTGTGACGTCATGAGAGCAAATGGAACGTTTCGGCGGCAATTTATTTTTTTGAATTTATTTCTCGATTTTTATGAAAAATACTGAAAGTTATGCCGAAATATACGTTTTGTTAGCTTCAGCATAGCAATAATAACAATTTAAGATGATTTTCTAAAAGTAGTCAAATACCCTATTGTCGGATTCCATCAGTGCAAATACTCAGACGCAAGAATAGAGAAATACTCAAATCAACTCATCTATACATATAATAAAACTGTAACTGGAAGATTTCTGTACATTTAATATATTTAGAAAATTTTAATTGGGGGATGCTTTACTATCAATACTGAGCCCAAAACAGATTTTTATTTAATTTTTGTCTGTTTGTCTGTTTGTTTGTCCTTCTTTCACGTAAAAACTACCGCACAGATTTCTACAAAATTTTATACCGTGGTAGCTTATTACTCGGGTCAACATCTAGGCTACTTTTTATCCCGGAAAATCAAGGAGTTCCCGAGGGACTTTAAAAACTAAATCCACGCGGACAAAGTCGCGGGCATCAGCTAGTCAACAATAAATGTACCAAACAAAAATGTAACTAAGCTAATGTATGCTCTCTCTATTATCATCTAACTAATGTATGCTCTCTATCAATAATTGGACCAATGCATGCAATGTTTCGAATGTTAACTTTTGCCCCATCACTTTAACTTTCGATAACCACTGTGAATGAGAATAGCCCCATCACTTTAAAAATCACCGCAAGCACGCTAGCATCACTGTGCCGGGTGGTCGGCAAATGTTAACGCTAGCCACGACCGAAGACACTCTTACAGGCGTTGGTATAGTAACACATTGACACACATCACCAGACATCCTGCCCGTATAACCGAATTGTCTCTGGTCTGGTCTGGTGGGAGGCTTTGGCCGTGGCTAGTTACCACCCTACCGTCAAAGACGTGCCGCCAAGCGATTTAGCGTTCCGGCACGATGACGTGTAGAAACCAA
Source organism: Oeneis ivallda (assembly GCA_029955525.1). NCBI lineage: Eukaryota > Metazoa > Arthropoda > Insecta > Lepidoptera > Nymphalidae > Oeneis > Oeneis ivallda. The sequence goes on along the minus strand of JARPMR010000048.1, from coordinate 240,070 downwards.
TTAGGGGTATGGGTTGAATGTTCACTGCCATACCTCTTCCAAGTTAGCCCGCTACCATCTTAGACTGCATCGTCACTTACCATCAGGTGAAAACGCAGTCAAGGACTTGTTTGTCATCGAATAAAAAAAAAATAACATACTACACCACTAACAACATATTAACAAGTACACATACTATTATCACACATCATAGCTATATTAGGTGCACGGCACGGTTAGAAATGAGTGTTAGTTTTATGAAGCGTTAGGCTTACGCTGACAATGTAATCGACCTTAGATAAAGTGTCTTCGGCGCACATCGCAAGCTACACGCGACGCGAACCGACCCCGAGCTACGACATAACAATAAGGGGTCGAGTTGACGACTGTGCGATAGTAGCAAACAGCTCATCTGGCGTCGTCTCGTGCCTCAATGAGGACGCACTTGTCACCTGAAGACAATGAACAAAACACTCTGATACACCTCTTTGAACGAGCGAGTGAATATAGCTGTAGCTGCGATGTAACGTGAGTCTGTTCTGATTTTGATCTGAGTATGCCTGCGGGTCCGGAGAGCTCAACGATGCGACGTGCACTCGGTTAACATCCATCGCATTCACCAACACTATAGTACCAGTCGGGCATTGAACATAGAGGCATGCGTGCAGAAGGTGAACGGGCAGTTACGATTACGAGCAAAGCACACATGACATGGAGAAGCAACAGAGGCGCGACGGGGGTCGGGCTACTGACCTGTGTCCACGATGACGTCGATGAGGTCCATGCTCTTGGCGAACGCGTCGCGCAAGTTGATGTGGTGGAAGGAGACTATGGAGCCCTCGCGCTTGGCGCGCTCCAGCGCCTCGCGCCGCTTCAGCGCCTTCTCGCGGCGCATCTGGTTCTTGTAAAACTCGGCGAAATTGTTGACGATTATAGGGATGGGTAACGCAATTACCAACACGCCGCAAATACAGCAAACTGAGCCGATGACCTTGCCCAACGGGGTCGTGGGGTAAATGTCACCGTATCCGACTGTGGTCATGGTGATGCCGGCCCACCAGAACGTTTCCGGTATCGAAATAAATTTAGTTCCCGGCTCTTCCTTTTCGGCGAAGTACGCCAGCGAAGAAAATATAAGCACTCCCATCGCGAGGAACAACATGAGCAGGCCGAGCTCTTTGTAAGAATTTCTGAGCGTGAAGCCGAGCGACTGCAGCCCGGTGGAGTGGCGAGCGAGTTTGAGAATACGCAATATTCGCATGATACGAAAGATTTGTACAACACGGCGCACATCTTGGAACTGGTCTGTCGCGTTTTTGTTAGTTTCGAGCAGAAATAGAGACACGAAATACGGCAGTATCGCCAATAGATCTATCACGTTAAGTCCTCCCTTGAAGAACTTCCACTTGTCGGGCGACGCGCTGAACCGCAGCACGTACTCGAGCGTGAACCACGTGATGCACACGGCCTCGACCATGGCCAGCTGCGGGTTGTCCATGGGCGCGCCCTTCTCGTCGGACACTTGCATTTGCGGAATGGTGTTGAGAGTGAGCCCTATCGTGGACAGCACGATGAAGAGGATCGAGATCACCGCGATCACCTGCAAGCACGAGCGGAGTGAGCGCGCGCCCCGCCACCGCACTGTCGCACATCAAAACCCTGACATGTAAGTATTGATATGAGATAAGTAGGTCGGTAGATATAGTCGGTAATTAGTGCCAGTGTCTATACACAAGTAAGTCTTATTTTTGTACAAACTTACAGATTGTAGGAATATATACCTATTATGTAACAAGTAGTATGTACCTACTTATTTACAGTTTTAGTAAATCCTGAATTAAGCCAATTTATATAACAGTTGGTAACCTTAAGATTAATGCACAATAATTTTGGTGTAGAAATAACATCTATTGGTGTAATATTGTAAGTAGTGTTGTGTGGTCGAGGTGTTAAAAAGTAATATAGTTACATGTAGACGATGGACGGACGTGCGTTTCGTCACAGGAAACTCGGCATCGAAGTGAATAATGCGATGTGTTGTGGAACGCGCGTCCGTTCAAGGCCCGCATCGGGTTAGTCGGGTCAGTACGACGAAGCGGAAGCGCTGGTGGTTGTTAGGACGGGCGCGGGATGCGGAGGGTGCGAGGCCCGGAGCGGCGCTCAGCCGTGGTGCCTCGATTTTGATTTTCCCATTACATGTCGTCTCAAAGTAAACAGAGCGTTTTAGCTTATTACAAAGGCTTTTGAAGTTCCAATAGAAAGGAATGTCTTTCGCGGTCACAGACGTGTCTCCGTCGATGCATCGCTATCGCGAACGTGCTTAACACCGCGTTCAGAGAACAAAGAAATAGCTCCTTTTATAAGCCACTCCGAGCTCGCTTTGTTAGCTGCTTGTGACTAGAAAAGCCGCCACCTCTTGAACTCTTCAAATTTCAAGCGATGCGGCGTATATGAAAATACTAGCTGATACCCGCGAATTTATCCACTTCGATATGTTTTTAAATCACGGATAAAATCACGTTATGTATAATCCCTTCTGATGCCAAAATTCGTCATGATCAGTGCTGTGGTTATGCCGTAAAACAGTAAAAGTCAGGCCTGAAGACATTTATGGACAGATAGACATATTGGTACGGACGTATGGGGACATGGATTACCTATATCATGTATTATCAAAATTTTAGAGTTGAAACTGGATAATTTCCAGAAGGTTACCATTGGCAATGTGCTTACGTAATGGTAATAAACTACAAATACAATGTCTGCGGAAACCACATTCAGGCATCCAATTGCATGACGTTGTGCATAAATGTAGTAGCGAGCATGCAACGCGTGCGTAGTCGAGTACGGCTCTTATTCCCAGGCATATTGAAGTGCAAATATTTGAATACTAAATCTCGCTGGTTTTGAAGTAAATGAGCCCGAATTCTGTTCTGGAATCCAAGCCTTACACTTAGAAACAATCATGTTCCTACCTACGAGTATCATCATACTATTATCAGCCTGTGGACGCAAATCACAACACTTTAACACGATACACCAAAATACAAGAAGCATAATTATGTAGACATAATAATATATCAGCCTCAAATATCAAATAACCCATAAGCGGCTGTTTTACATAAAGGATAGCTAATATAATATCTGATACGCGTGATCCGGAGAGGAAAATAAACTCTCTTCGGCTAGGGTTCAGGATGTCTCAAAGGTTCATAAATATTTGTGAACGCATACATCTCTACCGTGGGGGAAAATAATCCGTTAAATCTCACAAGTGACATCTCCTTTGAGTAACGTTACGAATATGTAAAGCTGCATCTACGCGTAGCGAGCACGAACGAAACCCATCTTTATGTAGCGTCAATTGTAGAATTTCAACCAGCAAACAAAATGCATTGTTCTCAAACCGTCCTCAAAAGTAGTGTTCTGGAGTTAGTATGTTGCGTGCTTTGCGGGACGATGTATTTACCTTAGTATAATTATTTGAAACAGTTATTTTTTGATCTCATGAAATTGTATAACTTTTATACATTAATACGTTAAATAGCGTTAATTTCAAATACAATTTTTTTAGACTACACACAGGAAGATCATCAATAAACAGGTCCACGAGCGTACTTCGTGAGCGAAGCAAAACATCTCTTTGACTGTAAAACAAAAATAAGAGGAATAGGCGGAGCTTGTTTAGTTAAGTGTACTCGAAGGCTCCTAACGCTGATACATAGCACGCATTAGACGTGCGTCTGGATGTACCACGCATACATACGTGGCGTGCCACGTTACGGTACAAGGCGTACTTCTATATCCACCATTTTATGAGTGTTATAAATTATAATGGAAAATATTAAAATTAAAACAGTCGCAATAAATAAAATCTAAAACAGCCATTTGTTGTAGTAAGATATGAAAAACAATTGTACTTAATTTTACCAAAATAAATATATGCATAACAGAGAACGATGGGAGTTTATGTATTTACAGAGTCAACTTTGCAATTTTTTTCTATCGAGAAAAGTTTGCATAATCGTTTTTAAGAAAAGGCCATCAGGCCAGAAATACGATCAATTATAACTACTTTTTTTTTCATAATATTATGATCCATAGATTTTAAATAAGACGATCTTCATTCGGCTCGTGATTCGGCTCACGAATGAAGATCGTGACTGAACACAGCACCTTAAAATTTTAAATTAAGTTTTATTAAAGGAAATTGATGAAGCCAATTTTAAATGGCAAAACGAAACCTGAAACTATATATACTACGTATACTTAATCTATATAACCTTTATGTATTGAGGTTCACATTAAATACGACACAGAAAATACTTTTGGAATGATCCTGAGCACAAGAATTTCATTTCGCTTTACCATAACCCATGGGGTCTTGATAAGGCAGATCCGGGTGAGATGTCGGAAAAATTCTAGGTTAAAGATAACAACATTGATGATCATTCGGTTAATAGTTAACTCACGATTTGTTCAAAAACCTACGAGTGCATTATCGATCGATTATATAAATCCAATCATGTTTCAGAAATGGCTATCATTTCCGTAGTACACTAGATATTAATTCTAAGTTAAGTTGGGATTAGCACAGACATACGACATAAAATCTGTAAATTGTACTTGAATAATATACAGTTACTATTAAATAATCTTAATGTACATAAATTACGTGTCACGTTGTTTGTCCGCGATAGACTCCTAAACTACTTAACCGATTTTGATCAAACTTCGTAACTATCTGTAATTTGGTCCAACTTGAAAGATAGGATAGTTTTAGTAGTTATTTGTTTTATTTATATAGGTAAGTTGGCGGTACGAAGTTCGCCGAGTCAGCTAGTACAATAATATAAAGTACTACAATTTTATAACGTACAATTCACAGATTTGTCTCTGACACATTATATGTGCATTTTTTTTATAATTAGTTGACTAATGAAAAAACTATGAGTAGAAGACCAGCGCTTGACTGCAATCTCACCTGATGGAAAGTGAAAATGCAGCATAAGATGGAGCGCGCTTACAAAAGCTCACGTCTTTTTACTTCGAATAGATAGGCAGTAGGTACATTTGCGTATCGGAACGCAAAAATTCAGCACCATCTTAACAAAAAAAAGTAAAGTAAAAAAAGTTTTAACTCTTTTGTTTTACTTTAAACAATTGTAGGTAATTAGGTATATTACAGAGCTTACGTCTTAAAGTTAAAGTGAAAAAATAATAAAGTTAACAACACTATCCACAACGTGCCAAGGTAGTATGTTGACCCGAAATATCACGTTATACCAAATTTCATTTAAATCTGTTCATAAGTTTTCGCGTGATGCGTGAACAGACAGACAGACAGACAGACAGACAGACAGACAGACAAAAATTAAATAAAAATCTGTTTTGGGCTCAGTATCGATAACAAAGCATCCCCCAGTTAAAATTTTCAAAATACTTTAAATGTACAGAAATCTTCCAGTTACAGTTTTATTAAAATTAAAGTATAGATATAGATTTGAGATATTGCGTCTTAGTCAGTCGCCGTCGCCGCCGACTGTCGGATGTCTGCAATGATCTTGAGATGACTCCAAACAATTGATCTTTTGTGCAAAGTAGCTAATAGGAATTTGATCGCAACCCGAGATTCATTAATTAAGATTTAACAGACTATCGACTTTTTAAACAGTGGATCAGTTGTTTGTATCTAAGAACTTTCCCTCTTCGTTATTTGAAGAAGATCGAGAAAGATAACCACTAAACTAGGTAAACTAGATCACTGTTCCAATTTAATTAATTTTAAAAGTTTCTGAGTATTATAATTAATTGCCTAAGTAGGTACTTCTTTCATTCTGTTTATATATAAACTGACAAACCTTTTAATTTTTTGACGATGTTGTGCACAGGTACATTTGGAAACTTAACTCCAGGCTAATCCGTGGTAAAACTGACAGCAAAATCTATCGTCCAATGGAAGCCTTAATTCAGTCTACTCATGTTTTACGTGAAGCTTTCAGAAAACCTTTTCACCTATGAAAATAAGAGTTCTGGATTACACAAGTAGTTCCTTTTTTGCTTCTATTTGAAAATGATTCAAGGCATCCATTTTCTCGTCTTACATTATTTTATTAAGCGAAAAGCTTGTGTTAGGAGTAATAGTTTTTTATTGTAGCATGGTGCGGGTAACAGGTCAATAGAACATAGCTTATTGTGTATCATATTGTTGCATTAATAAGATTCAAATTCTCGCCATAATGGTCTATTGAGACTTTTATTTTTTCAGAAAATCGGTTTTCAATAAGATAAGTGGGTATTATATAATATTCAATTATTGTATAACTCAGATCCCTACAAATCTTGGAACAATACCTTACATTCCTTAACAGTCTGAACAGATTTTCATCAAACACATCTGAGAACCATCCCCATTAAAGCTGCTTTTGAAACATAAACCGTATCAAATCAGGTCCATCTGTTTGAGTCCTACGATAAATAATACACATAGATAGATAAATATACTGCGTTCGAACATAACACCCCTCTTTTGCGTCGGGGGTTAAAAATACAATAACGTCTATTTCAACCATTTTGAAGTTTTATTGATGATGGAACATGACACGGCTAGTTTTTCTTAACGAGGCAGTAATTCATTACGTTGGTTACGTGACATGCAAAAATAAAATGGAACTTACTTAATAAAATGAGGTCGTGGTAGGGAAAGAGTAAGTTCATCGGATGTAGAAATAGTGTTTATAAATCTTATTGAGAGCGCTCAGTGAGGCGCAAACCTTAGGTAACTAAATAACATCCTTTATTATAAAGAAAAAACATTCTTTATACGGGCCTGAGGCTGAGGATTATAGTTAGTACTCTGGCTTTGCTTAAGACTCAAGATAGAGTTAAAATGAGACACAAATATGTCCTGACATAAATCTGTCTCGTTTTAAATCAGTCTTGAGTCTGAGCTGAGTGAGAGTGCCATCTATAGATCTCGCCCTGAGAGTTCTCAAAGATGTGAAGTGTGCAAATTCCTACTTGGCCAGCGTTATGGACTATGGTCTAAGCTCTTCTCATTCTGAAAGGAGTTAAGAGACCTGTACCCAGAAGTTGGCCGGCGATGGATTGAAATAACAACTACATACAAGACGTAGCACCTAGCTATTAAGTAGTCTTTGGTAGCAAATAATATGGTTGTCGACGATAATGATGATACAGGCAGATTTCAATCAGTCCTCTCTGCCATCGATCTAGATTTCCTAAATCAGATTTATGTGTACTCTAACTACCCTCCTATTTGTATAAGATTGGTCAATAAAACACGTGAAATGCAACTCTTACTGAATAGATTAGAAAATAATGTTTCAAAATCCTACTTAATATTATAAATGCGAAAGTTTGTAAGGATTTATGGAAGGATGGATGTATGTTACTCTTTAACGCGACAACGAATGAACCGATTTTGGTATTCATTGGATAGTATGTTATTGTACTACTAACGCCAACTGTTAGAAAACCAAAGAGTTAACATCGCTGCAACAGAACTTATTACCCGTTATAAAAACTACGCGAGCCCTCACAAAGCTCAGCTTTTTGCTAGTATAAGTTATAGTTTACTTAAGATTAAGACACCGGGAATGCACGATTGCTTTGCTTGTTAGGATAGATTTACCCTAGTTTATTGCAAATTATCATCCGAATGATACATACTTTTATCATAAACATACTTTTGAAGATCGTACTTTTTTCTCCCACTGTAAGACTCGTACTGTGGCAATCACCTTTGGAATGGTGTTCGTTTCTCACGTTTCTCATTCTATTTTGTAGGCATCTTTTAAGTTGATTATGTGAAAGAAACATTTCTGGAGTTTCATGTGAGATTGATAAGTTTTTAGCGGCAGTTAACACTATTCATGACTTCATGAGACTCCAGAGTCTGTTATTATCATAAATATTGTATTACTCAATTTTTAGTAACATTATAGTAACCTATGATAAATGAACTATAATATGAGACCAAAAGCAAAGCATGTTATAACAATAATATTTTTAAGGGATTTTTGTATGCTGAATTTTTTTCGATTTATTATTGTTTTGTTTTTAAACGTTTTTTAAACGCTGAAAGCTCCCAGTTGTGTTAGTTAGGCATTTGTGTTAGTTTTTGAGTGTATCATGTTAGAGGATGGCTTTATTATATCAAAGCAAATCTTCATTACAACATTTACTTATTTGAAGCGTTCCGTAATATTTATATTATGCAGAACATTATGCAATAGATAGTAATTATAAAATAAACTAAAATCTTTTAAACAAACAAAATAAATTGCTTCTGTTTTCTGAACCGGAGTCTTGACTTGTCATAAGAGCTACAATTTTTTAAGTCAAATTAATTTTGAAATTGGTTCCATGCCGAGTAAGGTTCAAGATTTTTTCATCTAAGGATGGCCAAACTTACATTTTGTTCTTGTTTTTGGCCAACATGGCCAAAACTTATTTAAAAACAGTATTTAGAGAGCAATAGATAATAATATGCCATTGCGATGAGTTTATTTCATTTCATAAATGAAAAGACATTAAGGTTTTAGGTTTAAATAAGAGGGAAGCTTTTGTTAAATCCTCAATTTATTTTAACCCGCGTTTACACCTGTAACTTTTACTCTCATAAGTAGCTTACGTGATTAACTTACAACTTTATTAATGTTAACGCTCTTGTAAGTAATTTCTTACAACTTACGTAAGTTGAAGAATTACATGTCTGAACTCTAAACGTGATCTTAGAAAGAATATTTAAGCCATTCTGAACTTCACCAATATTCTGTTCGCCTCTTCGAAATGTGCTAAGAGTGAGTACAATAGTGGGGATTGAACCAGCAACGTTCAGTTTTCTGCCCGCACCTTTAATCGTTGGATCTCCTCATTTCTGATTCGATCCCGCAGGGACACTCCGAGAATAGCTCTCTCCATCGCCCGCTGAGCGGTCCTGAGCCTACTTATGAGGCCCTTAGTTAGCGACCATGTCTCGGATCCGTAAGTCATCACTGGCAACACGCACTGTTCGAAGACTTGAGGCCACGTTTTCGCATAGGCGTGGCGTTGCGCTTCGCGCGGCGCGTCGAGTCGCGTGAGCGGTCGCGCGATATGGCCAAGGTATGAGGGCGAGCGAGAGCGAGCGAGCGACGCGCCGCGCGACGCGCAACGCCACGCCTATGCGAAAACGTGGCCTAAGTCTTCAGGCTGATATTTGAAATGGAGATCTCTCGCGGCAATGAAAAAACCTTAATCCGCGCCGATGAAATCGCGGGCATCATCTAGTAATCTAATAAGTAAAATAGTCAATAATTATGTACCCAGTCTATAGTAACAAAACTTTTTTTGTCGCTAAGATATTTAAGCAAAATCGTCATTATTCTAGTGACAAAGTTGCTAAATTAGCAACATTGCTTCTAAAATATTTACTTAGGTATAAAATTACCGATCCGGAGTACGAGTCCGGCACCTGGAGGGCGGCGGAGACCTGGAGGAGGCTCGCAGCAGCGCGGGGTCGTCGTATCGCCGCGAAACTACCGTGAAGTCGTGATGCGCGTCAATCAGCTTTTGGAGTCTCGAAACCATTTCGAAGTCCGACACAGAAGATGGCACTAGGATCCCGAGGAGTTTGGCGATCGAACTCCTGGAACAAAGATGGTAAATCGATTCGGTGAACTGGTATAGGTAATCAATTCCGTAAATTATTTAGTGTTTCGTAAAAAACTGCTTTAGGATTTTTTGTTAAAGTTGAGAAACTTTGCTATTAAGTAATTGAGTATTTTTGTGCTCGCTAAAAATTTAGTAGGTACATTTTATTATTCCTAATTGTTGTAATAATATTAAAGCGATAGGCATTAATAGGCATGAATTTTTTTTTTTTAATAATGAATATTGAAAATACATTTTGTATAAGGCACGTTATTAATTGTGTCTAAGTGATGTCTTAAAATTAGCATTTGAATATTAGTTTTCAGTTTGATGCCTTGACATGGGTAGCATAAGTATGTCACGCACTCTTTAAACATTTCTGTGGTGGTGTCGTGTGATGCGGGTTGTTACGTTCCCTCAAATATGGTTGAGCGAAGCAATGGCTGGGTCATGCGTCATGCTCGTGAACGGGTGCCACCGGCGGGAATGGGGCTACTTTATGTCTGCCCATCTTAAGATAGAAGTTAGTCTGTATGCATTTTTGGAACTTTCCTCATTGTGGAAACACTGCATATATAGCATAGTATTTACTGTATTGTAAATCTGTTTTGAAAAGAGCAACCGCCGAGTTTCTTGCTGGTTCTTCTCGGCAGGAAAGGCATTCCGAACCAGTGGTAGATTCATTGACCATTCAAAAGCACTTGTAAAAGTTTATTTGAATAAAAAATATTTCTATTCTATTCTATTCTATTACTTGTTATCATTGCCTGGTATTATCAAATAATTGTGTGTCATATAAAAAGGGGATCCCAACACTACACTATTGAACCGAAAGGTGGCGGTTCTATCCTTTCCACCAACAAAAGAATTCCCAAAGAGGGTTGACGTCAGGCAGGCGGCCGGTCGTAAAATGTCAAGCCGAACCACTTACAAGTACAACGTGGCTTACAAGAAATATTGTCCCGACCCCACATAGCGTGGGACAAGGACAAGATGATGATGATAAATAAAGTGGGTGGGTATCTACTAAGAAGTTTTCCATTCGGTTCTTCTTCCGTCACAGATGTTTTAATGCCAGAATTGCCAGATAGGCTTCATGACAAAACAAGCCTGATGGTGCAAAGTAATGATGTCTGGATTGGGGTACGTTTGCCAAGAATGTGCTTATTCATTCTTTAACCTTGAAAGTAATTCTCAAGTTATAAATATATTATGTGGCAGGAAACACGGACGCCGGAAGGGCGTTCCACACCTTATAGCGGTTCGTATCAGAGTTCAGAAACGTTGAGCAAAATCGTTTCATGCGAATGGATAACCATACCACCAACCACCATAAACAGATGATTCGCCGCGTTGGACCGCATATAGGTAGGTATAAAGAAAAATGGAATCGCTTATAGATATAATAAGTTTCAACATGCAACTCCAAGTTTGCTTTTATTAGCTTCAAAAGAAACCCATTGGACGACACAAAATGTTTTTTTTCACTCTGTAAATAAAATAAATAATTAACTACATATTTTATCCTCTAGCGCCATGTACCTATTACTTTTACCATAATATAATACATTGTAATTATATTTGAATGTAGCAACAATTACATTAACACATCCATTGTGTAGCTGCTGCTATTGAGACTACAATGGGTGTGTCTTGTCCGTCCGTTGCACATACAGCATTCGAGACGTGCTCATTATCGCTACCATAATTATTATACTTATATGAAGTACCTGCTTAATCGTTTAACTAGTTGCTATTGGGTAAGATTCTTTGTGTTGCTATATTAATTTAGCCTCGGTTAATTTAGCGTAGCCGAACGAACTTCGATAATAAGACGTGTAAGTAATAAGCCCGAATTCTAATAAGTCCTTTTGTCTATCTAAAACATGGTCCGAAAATCCTAATAATTGACTTGTATAATCGCAAAATATTTGGATGTCACCGAATAATTTTAATAAATTATCGTGAACTCTCTAAAATTTACATAATATATTACCTACTCATATATTATGGATAGTTTATAATTTTACCGTTTCCAAAGACTGGATAGTACCTATCATAACTTCATAAGCCCTGTGGCTTAAAAATGATTGCTGCAGTGTGTGTGTGTGTGTGTGTGTGTGTGTGTGTGTATGTGTGTGTGTGTGTGTGTGTGTGTGTGTGTGTGTGTGTTTGTGTGTGTGTGCGTGTGTAGCTGGTTGCAATCGCCTCTGATTTGCCGATACTCACTCGCTATTAAGAAGCAGTGTCAATAGCGTAGAACTACAGCGGTCTTCTGTTTGGCACGCACCTCTGGCTTTTCTAAGTTATGTAGGTTTTAGAAATGAAATATCACAAGCTTCAACGGTGAAGGAAAACATCGTAAGGAAACCTGAACACCTGAGAGTTCTTCCTAATGTCCTCAAAGGTCTGCCTATTTGCATTCTGCCCGTATGGTGGACTATAGCCTATAACCCTTCTCTGAGATAGGAGACCTGCGCTCTGTAGTGAGCCGTTGATTGCCGATGATGATGATTATGACTCGCTATGGGCTAAAATGTATTGTTGCATAAAAAACGCAATAAATTCAGCCAATCGTCACCATTTGTGACTCATAAGCAACGATTTATGCAGCTTTTACAGAATGAAGAATCGACCAGCAGAATGTTTCTGTTTGCAGTAATGGCGGTATGATGGTGTGGTGACGCAGGCGGCATGGCGGGCATGCCCTTGCTGGGCAACAGCGTGGGAGCGGGTGAACTACGAGAAGGTATCCTTTCTAATATCTCACTCCCTCTCAACCGATTCCAGTCTTGAAATCTTCACAGAGATGTGACAGACACACTCTCTATTTCCTCTCTCTCATAGTCAGATAGGACCGACAGCGAGAGAGATCAGGCGCAGGACCGACAGCTTTACTTGCTCTACGAGGCACGAGGGTGACACACCGCCAACTTCCTAAGTCCGGGCGTAAACTGAGAATTTCTTGACAGAAAAAGCTAATAGGTACCTACATTTTTTGACTCGACTCGTCAATCCAACCCGGATCGTCGCTATCCGCAGTCGATTATGCTATAGGTAGCGGCACGAAAGTCTAGCGGTGACCGTTATTGCGCAGAAGTCGTAAATAAGGTATCATGGCGCTGATTGGCTCTCCAGTCGCATTCCGGCCACTGTCATTGGTTGCGCGACAGTGCCCCATGCGCAGCTATTTTGTTTAGCGCTAAACTTTCGTGCCGCGACCTATAACAACTAGAGCAACGAGCCAGTCAATCCCTACGAATCATATTACGAATACGAAATTGTATGTTGTATAATCACTTATTCTTTGATCAACAGAGCATTGGATTGACGTGATTTTTTTAGTTGAGGACCTGGAAAGTGATATAAGCTTTTTATCCCGGAAAACAAAGGGTTTCCGCGGGATTTTTAATTAATTTGTATGAACTTAAAATCATTTGTCTACATTCCAAGTTAAAAGTCTGGGTATATTTCAAAGTTTTATATAAAATTAAAGAGATTGTGCCCAAACTAGGTCTTGTAAAGAACCACAAGAGAGGAATTAGAAAACACTTTGTTGCGACTTGAGGTTAATTAACCTTTTACCAAAAGTCTTAGAGTAGTTTTTGCACTCCCAAATTAAAAGTATTTGTCCAAGTACCTACCTACTTTACTTTATTTGTATGTCAACTCCCCAGACAGGACAGCTACTGAATGTCCATCCCTCGACATTTTCTCTGACAGCCAACTGGCTGTCTTTCTCGTGTGGCAAAATATTATTGCCTGACCAATTGTTATAACACCATAAATATTGCATATAGCTTTATATTTATCTTCTGCACTTTTACACTTGACATAATACTGTTTTATGTTGTCTAAAGATTCTTCTTCTCTGAGTAGTCTAATAATAATAGGATTGGGTACAATAATTTCTGCAAACTCCATTACAGCACTGTCATAAGTCGCAGAAAAGAACATCATCTGACATGTGGATGGTAAGCACTTGTGGATGCGGATACATTGATCTTGATGGCCTTGACGGTCAATCATTACATCAGCTTCATCTAAGACAAACACTTTAATTTTGCTCAAATCAAACATTCCAAACTTCACACCCCAGTCTAGCATCTTGCCTGGAGTTCCTATGAGGATATGATCAGCAATTTTAGTTCCTTTAGGTACTTCCTCACCTCTAACAGCATACTTCAACTTTATTTCTGGGCAGAATTTCGCCATTTTGGCTGCTACTTCTCCTGTTTGTATGGCAAGTTCATAGGTAGGGCTGAGACACAAAACTTGTGGATAATTTTTAGTTGGGTCAACCCTACTTAACATTGCTAAAACGAAAGCAGCTGTTTTTCCAGTTCCAGATTGAGATTGTGCAATCATATTCTGTGGGGGATCTGCTAAAAGTGTGGGCAAAGCGGTTTCCTGTATTTTTGAGGGAGCATTAAAACCCATGGCATATACCCCTTTCAGTAAGTTTGGTTTTAAGTGAAGGGCTTCAAAAGTTTTCACAGAGTACAATGGAGAATTTGGGTCTTTTCTCTGAATTTCAATGTCCAATTTAGACTCAACAAGCCCTTGGCGGATTATTTTCATTAAAAGTGAAGCCTCAGCGGGAGTAGCGGCATCGGGAGCATCTTCAATATCTGTTGAATTATTAGACCCTTTTTTTGATAATCCTAACCCTGCAACTTTGTTCGAAATTTCTAATTCCTCGGCTGTTTGGCCCCACTGCTTAGCCATTTTGATCTTTTAAACCTGTAACAATTTTTCCAGAACTGAATCACAGCACCAAATTAAAGGGAACAGTTAATAAATCTCTAGTTCACTTTAATACTTGTAACGTCTCGCACGATTAAAAATTACTTCATTGACCGCCGTTACTTGGGAAATTAAGGCACGGAGTTTTAACTGTAACCCCTTTGGTGCAAAACAGAACTTTTAGATATTACCTAATTTGTGGAAAATAAGGGCCCACATGATGTTAGAATCCGTAGCAAATCGAAACTGTATTTAGAAGGGTGTACTCACATTGCTCGTAGAAAGCAGAAATGGTGCGGATGCCGTAGTTTGACAGGGTGCATAAAATCTCGATGATGGCTTCTTCATCAGTGCCGAGCCCCGAAACAGCGTCGTGCAATTCCTTGGCGTAGAAGTGAGGTAGAGGTGTCATAAGAGCTACGATGACGTTTTCGAGATTGCCACTGAGTTCACTTTTCAGTTCGCTGATGAGGTCCTGTTATGAACAAATGTTTTTGGCTGTAGGTATAAGGTATAAACAATAAAATATTTAAAAGTACTTTTTCTTTTAGTACATAATCGTACAAAAGACCTAGTGCGTAAAAACAACAAATCTTCGGTAGATATAGAGTATTAAAACTATATCTGGTATAATCCAAACTCAAGTTAAGAGGGTTCAAAAAAACGACGAAGCGCTTCGACAAAAGGTAGGTAGTGGTAGTGTCCTTGCGCTTCACTTGGCTCGTCGCTCGTGGCGGGGACACGATAGTAAATTGACTAGACAATACTGCATTGTAAAGTCGACATCTCCTGAGGATGCTCCGTTGTCGGGGCGAAACGTGCGTCGAGATTAGTGTAAAAGTCTTGTGTGGTGGTGCATGTGAGTGGTGGTGGCATTGCTTGCTTGGGAACTTTGCTTTCTTGCTTGCTTGGGAGGGTGAGCGGTGCTTAGCTTGTTACTGCATCTTTGACCATACAGATTTTTTCTGTTTGCGGATTATAGCAAAATAATTCTAATCTTTTCTTGCTAACACGGTAGTAAATATAGGTAATAAGTCTATGCGGGGACAATACCGTGTCCCCAGATAGGCTTTCAAACGTGCCAGACAGCCGTATACTTATGAATATATGATTTTCAATGCCAAATGACGTCGCGAATAAATAACTCCACAATGAAACATCGCATACATTACACCAGACAAATAGTTACATTAACTTTTCTATGCATTCTATAATATAGGTAGGTAGCTATGCTTTATAGCTTCAACAAGCATCAAGATAAGTATGGCTCTCAATATTACTGTTGCTATTCCGCTACTATTACTTATTCAGCTCAGAGCAAAGCTCTAACGTTGGAAAGATACAAAAATTACCAAATCCGATTTTTCAAGGGAAGATGGAAGACCATCAAGTATTTCAGAACTGTTGCCCAGTTGGTGATAAAACAGACCTACAGTTCAATTGTGCATTGGTTAGGAAATGCAATTTTTTTGAGTTTACTCCTTAAGAATCGATTTTCATATATAAGGCGCCCGGTATGAGAAAAATTCGAGGAGTAAAATCTACTTATGAATGACCTCGTTACGTTTTTCACAATGATGCAATTTCTACCCTAACGTTGAGTAAATAAGGTTGGTTTTCGCTTGACTACTTATGAATGACCTCGTTACGTTTTTCACAACGATGCAAACTACCCTAACGCTGAGTAAATAAGGTTGGTTTTCGCTTGAGTCCGAATGCGAAAGAGCTTTCCGAGGGAAGCCGAGCGCGTACCGATCGGGTCCGAGCGGCGCCGAGACGCAGCGAGCGCCGCGGCGGCCGCGAATGCATTACGACGTTGTAATGCAGGGGCCACATTAACGGGAAATGCCATTGAACATCGCGTATATGGCCGTTAATCGTAGGTGTAGCCACGATCAACGGGAAATGGCATTGACAATGCCGTAGACGTTTGACATTAAGTCGGGTCCTACATGACGTACGGTCACCCGTATACGTTAACGCGGGATCTTACAAACTTAATCTCACTAGGAACGAGGAACTTTATAAAATCATTTGTAATTTTGGGAAAAATAAACGATTATTATTATTAACTCTTCTATCAAAAGGGACTTGCGGGTCGAGGACCTCGACGATTTCATCGAGAACCTGGCTGCCAAAGTATTCGCCAGAGCTGAGGCCTCTGAACACCAGCATCTCAGAGGCCTCGCTCCATGGCATGCCCGCCGCCGGACAGGAGGCCGCTCCCGCGTGATCTCCTGAAAGACACCGGAGGAGGACGAGACGACGGGACCTCATCCCCCTTATGTCAGTCAGCAAGAAGACAGAGTGAACCCAAATGAAGATATAGAGAAACTCCCAGAAGGACTGACAATCACTATGTGACACATCCAAGGACGGTGCCGTAGTAACGGCACGCGACAGAATACCATCTGCAGAGGGTCCACGCCCTGATCGGATTTCCCCGGACCCGTGAAGGTTCGCGCGAGGACCAGGCACCAAATCATGCAGTACGCACCGGAGGGATTTCGAGTTAGCATACCAACAACCAAGAGTCGACGGCAGCATACCTGGCCGTCACATCCCTCCAAAGCTCATCCTGGTAACGCGTCTTCATATCCTTACCAGCGAAGAAATTCCGGGTTAGCATACCGATGACCAAGAGTCGACGGCATTAGTTCTTGCAATTCACGAGGGCGACAGACTTATGGTTGTGTGTGTGTCGTATCTGTATAAGTGTGAGCGAGCGCAATGCTCGCGCCTGCCCGCTCCCACCTAGGCTTTGACAGGCACGCACACTAAACTATGCAATGTGCATGTACACGAAGTAACCTCAAGTAAAGCTCACTCGCCTTCGTGAATTACAAGAACTGTACAAGATTTAGGGATCGAACCTGCGATCCCCGAATGGGAGTCCGCAGCTTGTAAAAAATAAGTACCTAAAAGCGTATGATAGATTTAGTTTAAGTTTTTACTGAAATTAGACGATGCCACGTTCATCGTTCATTTTTGCGAATATTGAATATAATAATGAACCCTAAGGCCCTTTGCCCTAAGGGCGAATGTACACGGATGGCCGTCGTGATGACCTTCGAAAATGAAAGCAAATATCTCGAAAAATTAACCGTAGCAAATTCACCCTTAGGGCGAATTAAGACGGTTCATTTTCGTCAAATTTTTCGCAACGATGAACGATGAACGAGGCTCCGTCTTATTTGGGCCTTACTGTTGAAACAAAAATCTGGCGAAACGAGAATCTGTTAAAACGAGATAAACTTACGAGCAAAAACAATAGTTTATTGTGTGGAGACCCTCTTTAATTTTTAACTTTTTTTAATTATTTTATATTTAGTTATAGCGACAATTGAATTACAAATTCTGTGAAAACAAGATCTACCTATTACTGATCATAAGATACAGCCCGCTGACAGACGGACGGACGGACAGCGGAGGTTTAGTGATAGGGTCCCGTTGGCACCCTGCGGAACTCTAAAAATGCGTGAGTACCTACGTTTTCATTTCCCGGGAATAAAGTACCTATTCTGTAATAGTGTTAGTCTGTCTAATTCAAAATTAAATTAATTTGAAAATGTATTATTTAATAATTAAGGTCCCAAAATAATATGTATTTATTATATAATTTAGTACTTATATACCTAATTAGCTTATTTTTCGTAGAACACATAAAAATTTAACAAACGTGAATTTTGTAAAAACTGATACTTAGCTCTATGTTGAGTTTTGACTAACCCTGTCCCTTTCAAGTATTTTTTTTTTTAAAGAATATCAACCAAGTTGAACTTGACTAATATTCTCCTCTCTCCTCCAAATAAGCAGAAAGCTTGTGTCAGGAGTGGGTACGACACGTCGACCGGGTGGGATTCGAACCTGCGACCTTTCAGATTTCAGTCCGCACCTTTAACCGTTGGGCTATTGAGGCTTTTATGTAAAGCTTTATGTTCGGAGTGGGTACGACAATACTGCAACGGGTGGGAATTGAACCGGCGACCTTTTTCACCGTTTTTAGGCCATACCTTTCACCATTTTCAGGCCATACCTTTAACCGTTGGGTTATTGAGGATGCCTTGCATATCGAATAAGCTTAATCAGAGGTGCGATTGTATAAAATTATTCCATTGATCGTAATCGTATTCGATGACATTAGCGTCAAAGTGAAATAAACCATAACAGCATTGAATTAGAGCTCAATTTCGTGTATGCATTCTTATACGTTTAGGTATGTACGATACGCTCTATAACGCTCCATGATCAAAATTAGTTGTACTGAATTTGTGACTTTAAATCAATACAATCAAGGAGGATCGGGTTCGATGCGAGATTACAGGGGCGCGCGCGTCTTCCAATGCGCCAACCGGAGTAGCGGTCATGTCAAGGCCGCAATCGTGGTGTTTGACAGTGACATGACCGTAACTCTGGACTCCAAACTTACCACCAACAACATTGTGGTGGTGAGAATTGGAAAGGGTGCCTGGGAGAAGCTTCTTTGTAGATTTTTAGTTTAGATTTTTTCTTACGAGATTTTTATTGCAATATTTTATTGAATTAAAAAAAGGTTTTTAAAGTCGTAGCATACATAACGGTTCTAAGAGAAGAATGTCAAAAGATAATTAATTATTATTATTAGTTGATCTTTTTTCTTTATAGGCAAAATGATTAAATATTAAGAAAAATCTTAAACCCTATTTTCTCCTTCTTTTTTTATTTGAATTTTTGAAGAAAATACACCTTTTCACGTTATTTTGTCATTTATTAATGTAGCAACCTGTTGTACACATTATTATCAAAATAATAGCAAAAGAAAGACAGCCTGCATTTAAGTTTCGAAAGTGTAATAAGAATAGTGCCTTTGTTGGAACAAACTTTTAAGGTCACAATCTGAGGCAAAGATGCATATCTTTACGTTTGTAAATATAGATTTTACTTTCAAGTTAACTGTATAAAATTACACCTCTCAATATTAACCTACAAGTTATTGTAGTTTTATTACGAAGGTCGAAAACGTGTCGTATAAAATGCAAAGCTGCATAGTCTGCGTTAGAATGGGCTGTTTATTTATAAAAATTAGTTGAGTAGAAGCGGGGAAATAATCCTGATCACTAATGACTTCTCGTCATGAGAAGTGGAAAACATAGTTTGAGGGTAGATACACATTTTCAAACTAAACTCTCATTCCAGGTTCAACTGTCGATGTCAGCGGACGTGCCTCTAGTTGTCGAATACCGCATTCCCGATATTGGTCACATTCGGTACTACCTAGCGCCGAAGATTGAAGAAGACGACAGCTAGACTGCTGTAGCCAAAATCCTTTGTTAGGCTCAAGGCATATTGATGCAGAGTCGATTCGACGCGTAACATCTTACCCGCAGTCAATGCCGACGCGCGCATTTAAGCTTCGCAATGCCTGAGCAACCTACATATATTTTTTGTTTTTTTGTTTGACACTTCTTAGCAACTTTCGATAGCCACTGATATAGAGAATAGCCGCTCTGGGGACCTTTTTTTTTAATGCGAAAACTCAGTTTATTCTTTGTCTAAAAGAAACAACAATAGGTTGTTTAGAAACATAAAAATCTTAAATACATAGGACGAAAAAAAAACAATAATTCAAAAGATTGTAAGTTAATCAAATGTAAAGAATCATACAAAATGGAGAGCAAATCTTGTAAAAACAAAAGTGTAAAAAGTTCATAGGCAATACACACTCATTTTCTTAGGGTGGGTGATACTAAATTTCATCCTATACAAGAGACCATCCATTTGCATGTTCATCAAATGCAAATCAAATGAAAACACGTTACTTCTAATTCATACAAAAACTTCTGATCCCTGATCCCCATGGTTGGTGCTATTGATCCATATTTTGCAAGTTTATGTTATAGCTAAAAAACATTTTTTTATTATTATTTTTATTATTTAGGTTTTTTTTAATTATTTTATAATATACGTAGGTTATGTAACAAAAAGTGCCTTTCACATCAGTTCAGTGGTCGATAGTTGTAGTTATGTAGTATATAATATATACTAATGGATACGCAGTAAATGAGTCGCGAGGCAGGGCGCGCCTCCGCGCACACAGGCGGATTTTCCTAAAATTTTGGTCAAAACCTATACATTGAACTTTGTTTCAAAAGCTGAAGGAATCGAAAAAAAACACGATTAAAGTAAACTACAGCTTTAATTAACCCAATTCACAATTTGTAATATTTTTATCAATTTCCTTTCTTACATAATTAGCAAATACTTTAGTTCTTTTGGAAAGTCATTTATTTTAGAATCTTTCTTGTGATGTTTTTTCGAAATATCTGTAATATAAGGATCATAGCTAACGATATATGACGATATTATCAGAAGATGAACCTAAAAATTATGAAGAAAATATCAAGAAATTTTTGTCGTTTCTTATTTCAAATTGGTAATAGGGTATATTAAAAACTAGTAGGGCGCGTGGGTTTTTCTATCGTCAGGTGGACTTTCAGGTTCTGATCATTTTCTATCAAATAACCACTCTTCCATCTTTTATACTCCGAGATAGACACCGACGAAATTTGTATGGCTGCCATCTTCTTTCCTCCATTTTGGATTTTTTTCAGCTCACTGGATGAGGTTTCGAATGACATTTGTTCGAGCACCCCCCACCTATCTTCAATAGCCTGGCCGTGCTCCTCACCCGTCTCCGAAATCCTCAATCATCAGCTCTCTCCATATTTTTCCTCCGAATAAATTTTTGTCCTATATACGAAACCATCAGTGAAAAAAAAATTTTTCATACAAAATTTTAAAGGAGAGGTGATCAATGAGTAAGTCAGTCAGTGAATCAGCCCCAGCTGCTATACAGGGTGGGCCAGACCATGTGGATATAAAATTTTTTTTAGATTGTTGACTTGGGGGCCTACCAGGACCCGCAAGGAAAAAAATCGGTTCACCGTGGCCGAAATTTGGAAGGGAGGACATTAATCCTTTAATGATGAATGACGGTATCTACTTTTTAAGAGAAAGAATAATAAAACAATGTTTTATTATTCCGAATTTCGGCCACAGAAGAAGCTTATCTCCAGAAAGATTAGCCATCTGTGCGGGAGATATTAAAGTGCACAAGTGTGTGCGCGAACACAGGTGCACTCTCTGTTTCATTACTCTCATAGCCCGATGGGACGGAAAATTCGACACGACCGGAGAGAAATTAGGCACAGGACCAACGGCTTTACGTGCTCTCCAAGGCACGGGGTGAAACAACGCCAACTTCCAAACTCCGGGCTAGTACTGAGAATTTCTTATCGGAAAACCCCAATACTTGGTTTGGTCCGACCCGAGACTCAAACCCGGGACCTCGTCGGCCGCAGTCAAACACGCTTATCACTAGACCTACGAGCCAGTTAAAATTAAAGGACATACTGCAGTCTCCACAAACAATTAACATTTTTTTCAATAAGGTTGTTATTTGTCACAAATGAGGAATGAAGACTTTTGAAAAATCATAACTTTTTATCCGGCACATTGACATACAATTTTTCTTTTGGCAATCGAAAGAACATAAGTTGCTACAGTTTTTAAAAAATCACCAGTGCTATGAACCTCTTCTTTTATTTTTAATGGAATTTTAAAGTTTTCTGTAGATTTTATATGAACTTAATAATAATAATAATAATAAAGCCTTTATTGCTAAATTTTACATAATAACTTAAGTATATAAATATAGTAATACATAGTTAGAAAATTTAGCGCCCTGAGAGGGTGTAGGCCTCCTCCAAACTCTCCCATAGTTTCCTGTCTAGTGCTTTCTTTTCCCACTCTGGGCCTGCCGTCGCCACGATGTCGTCAGCCCAGCGCTTCAACGGCCTGCCTGTCGTGCGTTGCCCGAAGTGCGGTCCTCTCCACCGAGTAGCGATCTTGCTCCACCTTCCGTCTGCCATACGCATACAGTGACCTGCCCATCGCCATTTCATTCTTCTTACATGCTCTAGTACGTCTATGATTTTTGTTCTCTTTCGTATGTCTTCGCTTTTTATTTTGTCAAGGAGTATTATACCCAGCATGCTTCTTTCCATTGATTTTTGACAGCGAGACAATTTTTGTGAGTTTTTGACAGTCAAAGTCCATGTTTGGCACGCATATGTCAAAGTGGGTAGGATTGTAGAGTCCATCACTTTCTTTTTTATCCGGAGCGGCATATTGCTTTTAAATATTTCTTTCATGGACCAATATTTTTTCCAAGAACTTACAATCCTGCGATCAATCTCCTCACTGTGAACATCCCTGAAGGACAGCAATTTTCCTAAGTAGATATACTCTTCGACATAGGATATTGTACAATCACCTAGTCGTATAGGGTTTTTCGTAAAATTAGTCATCAATTTTGTTTTTTCGAGATTCATTTCGAGTCCTGCTTTTAAACTTTGTGCTTTTAGTTCCTCCATCATGATTTGCAGTTTTCCAGCTGAGTTAGCAAACATGACTATGTCATCTGCAAACCTTAAATGGGTTAATTTTTCATCATTAAGGGTGATACCGCCATTTCTCCAATTCAGCTGGCTAATTATCAGCTCTAGCACAGCTATAAAAAGCTTTGGCGACATAGGGTCTCCCTGTTTTACGCCTCTATCAATATTAAAGCTCGGTCCTGACTTATCTAGTTTAACTTTGCTTTTACTATGTTTATAAATGCTTTTGATAACTTCAATATAACTGTCGCTGACTTGGTGGTATTTTAAAGCATGCCAGATAGAGTCATGAGAAATTGTGTCAAATGCTTTTTGATAGTCAATGAATGCCATGTAGAGCGGGGTATTGTACTCTTTAAATTTCTCTACGACTTGAGTTACCACTTGAAGATGGTCAATTGTGCTGTATCCTGGACGAAATCCAGCTTGCTCTACGGGTTGTTTCTTGTCTATGGTGCTGCTTATCTTTTTAAGAAGGCAGAATGAAAAAAGTTTATATATGGAAGACATTAGGCTTATAGGTCTGTAGTTGCTAACGTTAGTGGGGTCCCCCTTTTTATATAAAAGTATGATTTCGGACACCGTCCATTGATGTGGTATTACTTTTTTTTCTAGAATAAGGTTAAACAGCATACATAGATGTGCAGTGAGATATATTTCGCCTACTTTGAGAACTTCGTTTACAATTTTATCTGGGCCCGGGCTTTTTTCTTTTTGTAAGTGTTTTATTCCGTGAGTTATTTCTGTGCGAGTAAAATTATGACTTTGTGACTCTATCATACTTGGGAAATCATACTCCCAGTGAGTATTGATATTAGATTTGTTCTGATATAGATCCTGGTAGAAGTTAGTTGCTATTTGTATAATTGTGTCTCTGTTTTCCGTGCAGTTCCCATTGATGCTTAACTTTGGTATCCAATCTCGCTTAGTTGTTAGTATTTTATTAGCTTTTTTAACTCCGCCCGTCTTATCAATCCATTCTTCGTAAGTTCCTGCTTTGTATGCATGGTACTCCTTATAGAGCTGCTTATTGATCTTTTTGTAGAGAAAGCCCAATCTGTTCTTTTCGAAATCCTGTAGAGTTTTATTTTTATGCAACTGATGTCTCTCAAGTATTAATGTTTGTAATTCATGTGACATTTGGAATTTATTTTTAGTTTTTTTGTCAAAACTCCGGACCTTTGTTAGTGTTTTTGTGATAGCTAACTCTATAGAGTCATAATATTCTTGCACAGATGATGAATAAATAATGTTTTCTAATTGTGACGATAGAGTTTCCAGGAACAATTTCTTTTCCTCTACCGATTGTAGAGCGGGTATTTTTTGGCCATAATTTTTTCTACTTTTTTTCTTTTTCTCTAGTGTTAGGGTGCCTCTCAACAACCTGTGGTCCGATGGAAACTGTACATTTTTTATTACTTCTATGTCCGTAAAAAAATTTCTTTTATTAGTGAGAATGTAGTCTATTTCATTTGTCGTGAACCCATCTGGAGACTTCCATGTCCATCTTTGAGATATCTTTTTTTTGAAATATGTATTCATTATGAAGAGGTCTTGTTCCAGAGCGAACTGAATGAGGCTCTCTCCTCTCTCGTTTCGTATACCGGATCCGTACTGACCTAGTTTTAGGCATTCGTTTTGTCTAGATGTACCAATTTTCGCATTGAAGTCTCCCATTAGGATTATATGTTCATACGATTTTTTTCTTGCTCGCCTTATATCTTCATAGAACTTTTTTAACTCTTCATCACTTGATTTTTCAGTAGGGGCGTATGCTTGAATACATGAGATGTGCGTATTGTTTAATTGGATGTTTAATAATGCGACTCTATCAGAAAATCCTATAAATTCTTTTATCATAGTCTTGTATTCTTTTTTAATTAAGAAACCTACTCCATTCGTACCTTGTGTTTTTCCAGAGTTGCATAGTATGCACCAGTCACGTTCTTCGATGAAACAGTCAGCTTTTCTTGTTTCCCCTAGCCCCAGTAAGTCCCAGGCTATTGTTTTAAGTGAGTATTCTAGTTTAATTATCCTTTCTTCTGATAGCAGAGATCTTACATTATATGTTCCTATAATAATTTTTTGTTTCTTATTAGTTACCCATGAAGTTTGGAGGGTTTTGGTCTGAGCTCCCCGCGGTGACCGGCCGTGTTGGGGAGTTATGGTAGGGGGGGCGCTCACAGTTAGTTTTTTTGAAAATATTGCGTAATTGGTGTATGTGTCTTCTGTATCGGACGTTTGGGATTTTTTGGTGACTCGTTTGGTGATGTTGATAAAATTCGTTTCTTCTTTTGAAAATTTTCTTGCTCTATATTTTTACTTTCATCGCCAGTCTTTGTATTCTTCTTATCAATTACTATTAACTTATCATACTTTATCAAGACTCTATTACCTTTTTCCTCTTCTATTTTTGCTTGTTCTTTTAACTTTCTTCTTAGTAGTAAAATTTTTTCCGGGAAGTCTTCTTTTATGTAATAGTTTGTATTCTTTAAGTTATTTTTCTTGCGTAAGATTTTTATTTTAGTTCCCAATGTTGTCAATGTTACAATGACAGGCCTGACTCTATCAGATTTTTTCCCTATTCTTTTTACTTGCTCTATTTCAATGTTGCCACATTTTACTCCAATGTTATCGTTTATTATGTTAAGTATGATGTCTTCGAGGTCCTCATACCTTTTTTCGTGCTCTTCTACGCCAAAAACCACTAAATTTCTGCGTCTAATTTCTCTCTCTAGAAAGTCCAATCTTGTTTCTTGCCTTTCCATTTTTTCCAGCATCTCTTTTTGTCGGTCTTCTATTTGGTTCATTTTCTGACCAATTTTTTCAATAACCAGGTCAGCTATGCTTCCAGCCATTTCTTTTAGTTGATTTTCGTGTCTTTTTTGTTCTTCTTGCATTTTCTGTAAAATTTCCTTAATTTCCTCCATGTTTTCTCTTTGGATTTTGTAACCGAAAGTAAAACTGAAAGATTTTGTTGACTTATTATTATTTAAGCTAGGTAGGTAATAGGTATATATCAATTAATATCGCGCCCTCAATAAAAAACAGTATCGGTCATATAAGCTATTATTACTGTTGCACACTAGATGGGGCTGTATGAACTTTGGAATAGACGTACTATGGTCATGCGTGAATTGAAACGGTAATATTATCCGCTTTGGGCTGTTCTACCTCTGGTCACTAGATGTCGCTGTACCAAATTTGCCTCTACTCGTACACAGATGGCGTTAGTTGTATGCGTATGATTTGCTATGAAGACAGTTCGAGAACTTCTAAGCGTCCGTTATATAAATGTGTCTTGCCTCTCGACAATAGATGGCGCTGGCAATTTTTCAGGTATACAAATGGTATTGTAAACTTTTATTTTGAGGTTATGATGATTTGCCAGAAACGCTAACCATTGAATCTGGAGTTTTTCTTACTTGCTTTTTAATCCTCTGTGCTTCCGGTTAAATGTCCGTAGTGAAAGAAAACTCCACACGTTGGTTTCCACACGCAATTTAACACTTGTTGCTCCCGCGTCCTTTGGGGTTCTTTTCACTAAATCACTGTTATTAACTGTTGGTTTTGTTTGTAAACACCGGAGCACTTCACTTTTGATTTTATTTTAATAATCTAATAGTTTTATAAGCATTTTATGACGTTTCACTAATTTTAAAAAGGGAAATAATCGCAGCTAGATGTTAGTCGCCCGATGGTGGCGCCACCTCCTGGTGGAGCCACCACCAGGAGGTGGCGAGGATATGAACTTAATTTTCTTGAAATAATTTAAAATTTAATGCTCTTAAAACCAGCTAATCAGACTGGAATTTTTTCTTAAGAGAGCACAGTTATTAGATAAAGATATTCCATAAAAAAATTGCGGTAATTGTCACTGGAAAAATTAAAAAAAAATTAAAAGTTCGTCAAGGTAATGATATTCCAAAATTTCAAATAAATTTTTTTTTCTCCTAATCGGGTGGGAACCGATTTTTTTCCTTGCGGGTCCTGGTAGGCCCCTAAGTCAACAATCTTAAAAAAAATTTATATCCACCTGGTCTGGCCCACCCTGTATATATATACTAATATCGTTTAATCTGGTGTCATCCTAAAAGATTATTATCTAAAAACATTATTCCATACGAAAAAACTAAAAAATAAAGCTTTATTTAACTAGAAAACATTAATTAAAATTGCAATGATTCTGGCCATGTTCAGGAGATCGAAAACGTTCTTGAATCTCGAATGACGTCACAGTTCACGCCACCTTTGGGCTTTGGAATTGACATTGACCTGTGACGTCATGTAAACAAATGGAACGTTTCCGCGGCAATTTATTGTTTTGAATTTATTTCTTGATTTTTATGAAAAATACTGAAAATTATGCCGATATATACTATACGTTTTGTTAGCTTCAGCATAGCATTATTAACAATTTGATATGATTTTCTAAAAGTAGTCAAATACCCTATTGTCTAACAAAAAACAGAGTAGCACATATTAGCAGCCACGATTAGCATAGATATTCAGCTGAGATGTATATCTTTACTATGATCTTTATAAAGTAGTGGGATTCTAATGATTCCATAACTTTATAGCTTGATAAAAGCATTCATTACGTGAAATTTCTATAGTCAATTAGTTTTATTGTATTTTTTGTAAAAACAAAAAAAAATTCATCTTAAATAAACAGATACATACCCCCAGGTTCACAATCCATGATAAAAGTTACACCAAACACATTAAAAACTCTGAAATATATTTTTTAAATAACTGTAATTTTAGACAGCAATCGAGTGTTGTTTGCAGAGTTTTTTAATAATATTTTTTTGATGACTTAATTTTTTTATTTCTCTACACATCTTTGAGCATATAACCAACAAGATACACATGCATATTATGTGCATGCCAGAATTGGCTGAGTGCATTGAAACTCAATAACTAAGTCCGACCTATAGTACTTGTATCAAGCAAATAACGGAAATTGAATTCTATCCTATTTAGTACGGAATTTGTGAGGCTATATTTGGATGTTTTATACCTACAGTTATTCTCTGTTTTGTGAACCAAAAAACACACTTGGCGGCACGTCTTTAGTTAGGGTGGTAACTAGCCACGGCCAAAGCCACCCACCAGACAAAAAAGACGAAACCTCGACGTAGGTAGAAATTGAATACATTTGAAATTGTTCTAAAATGAAAACTAATTATAGCGGAATAAATGAAATTAATTAGGTAGTATTCATTTT
This sequence comes from Oeneis ivallda, assembly GCA_029955525.1. Classification (NCBI taxonomy): domain Eukaryota; kingdom Metazoa; phylum Arthropoda; class Insecta; order Lepidoptera; family Nymphalidae; genus Oeneis; species Oeneis ivallda. The sequence goes on along the minus strand of JARPMR010000048.1, from coordinate 212,020 downwards.
GAACTGCACTGTTGTACCCCCTCTGAGCATCTACTAGCTACATTCCTGTCTCGAACAATCCAAAATCAAGGGTATTTTCTGATATACACTGCGAGCAATACTAAGTGCTCTCATTGGTGAAAAATTCGTTCCGTTATGGACTGCCAGTACACTGCCGCAGTACCCTAGGGAAATATATGACATAAATCGCCGCCATTTTTTTACTGTGAGCACTGGCGCTTTCGAGGTAAGGTGCTCTCAGTACTTTGATCACGTGATCAAGAAACATAATAACGCCTAGAGATTTAGCAGCTTCCATGCATGATTGTTATTATTATTCAAAAACGTGGACATGGTAAATATTTTCATTTGAAAACAGTGTCGAAAAATGGGGATGACAATATACTGGACTGCTTTGCGTTTTAAACAGTAACCAGAATAGCAAACTAAAAAGGAAAGGCTTCAAAGTATACTGGATTGAGGGTCACACCTTACAGTGGTCACAGTGTATATCGGAATATACCCCAAGTTTATAATGCGCCGCAGAGAAAACACAATATCGCAGACTTTTGTGGTAAAGCGATGCTAGTTTTACGTGATAACGTCATAAAGTAACATTGATGAAAAATTGCATACTTTTAGGAATTGAATTGAATTATTATCACTGAATTATCATTATTTTGTGTAATACAAAGAAGGAGTTAATTGAAAATTAAAATTTTCTCTAGTCACAAGCCAACGCTTGGGCCGATCGTGCCTCTCTATCGCTTGTTCCGCGTTCTCGCTTACACGCGCAGGCTCAGGTGGAAAGTGACACTTTTTCATGGTGTTCATTGATTTACAAGACGTTATCACGTCAAAATGAATATAGCTTAGCTCTATAGAAATAGAACTAAAATACTTATAGCCCACAAAACAATATGTGTAAGTATAAGTATAAACGCAAAACTCAATAACGTTCGCTGTATCTGGTATCTACGAGTATCTGCCTTTGTATCTACGATGTAAGCATATTCTTATCAGACGCATAAATGTTTAAGAAAATCTTATTTTGTAATGCACGGACTCTGTTAGCAGTAGTGAGCCATTTTCTTTTGAAATTTAAATGAAACCCGACCCAAGAGAACAGTGCTTATAATGTGACGGCCATCTAGATATTTCTTACCACATTGTTCTGCTACTTTACACCTAAAGAGTTAACAAGGAGTTGAATGAAAGTCTGACCCAAGGAAGAACTGACCCAAATGTTTCCTATGTTGAAAATATTTCTTATTAATATAGAGGATTTTCCAAAATTATTTAATATAAAAATTATTTTTAAAAAACCGGCTCCAAACGTATGAAGTATATAATTTATTGTTGATTTTTTTGATACCGCTCGACTGACTTCGATTAAATTTAAATGGGACCACCTGGGAAGTATAAACTTTCAAACAAAAAATAATTTTCCAAATCGGCTCAGGCGTTTTCGAGTAATCGATGAACATACCTACTTAAAAAAATAAGATTCTTTTGACTTTTTTGAAGTCGGTTCATAAGTTTAAATATTATACACGTCCACTTTTAAAAACTAAATCCACGCGGACGAAGTTGCGGAAGAAGAAGGACGAAGCAGAATCAGCATTCCGAACCGTTGGGTAGATTCCTGACTTGTCATAAGGGCCACAAGTTGGCCTACATGAAATAAATGATTTTGAATTTGAATTTTGAATTTAATTTGCAATTGCAGGCATCAGCAAGTGGCTAATATTATTGTTAATGGAAAATATACCTACTTATTCTGTGTATCCCGTATACATGATTCTCATTGATTTTTCATAAATACCACCGTCACTATTCCTACCATATGCTCCTACATCTATCATAATAAACTTGTAATAAGCATCAACAAGAGAAAGTAGCACAATGGAATGCTCTTGTTTATAATTGTAGAAGGTAGACCCAGCATTTATTGGGCAAGTTATATTTATATGTTTTCCATCCAAAGTTCCAATACAATTTGGAAAATGCCAATTCTTTTTAAATCCTATAACAATGTTTCGCCATGTTTGTTCTGTTGGTTGTGGCATTACAATAGGTGACATAATCTTCCAGATGGCATCGCAGACTTCTTCAACTATTGCTTTTACTGTTGACACTCCCATACGGTAACTGAACGCCATCGAACGAAATGAATTTCCTGTAGCCAAAAATCTGTAATTAAATAAATTATATAAGTATATACCTACATGCCAAAATTTATTGTTTCAGTTGAAACATGCAAAGAGGATTGGACTAAGTTACGTAATTCTTTCGCCAGTGCACTAAAACGTAGAAGAAATAAGAAAAGCGGTCAAGCTGCCATGCCAGTAACACCTTGGAAATATGAAGATCAAATGAATTTTTTATCACCATTTATGGAATCTAGAAACACGAAGACAAATTTAGCATCTTCACCTGAACCAATTCAATCACCATCTAAATTGACATCGGACAGGTCTACAGCTAGTCCTTACAATAGGAGCGAGTCTCAATGCTCAGTCAGGAGTTCGTCTTCTTCCCGTCAGAATTCGGTCAAGCCAGGGTTGCAGGAGCTTTATGAACTTATGAAGTCATCAAACGATCTCAGAATTCAAAAGCAAAATGAAAGACGAGAAAGAGATATGGATGAAAATGATCTGTTCTTTTTGAGTATGAGCAAAGCGGTGAAAAGTCTTTCAATCCTTGAACAAACTAAAATAAAACTAGATTTGCACTCTGCAGTATCCAAAGCACAAATCCGCCACAACAACAGACCGATAAAGTCCTGCAAACTCCAATTAACATTACATCCTACAAAGTCATTCCGCCACAACAAACTATTTCCCCATCCCAACCATCGCCAACTTATCAACAATACGAACAACCTCTTCAGTCATACAATCAATCTTCTATGTCAGATGCATTTTTGTTATACCAGGTTTTATATTGACTTGACGGAAACGCGGTCGAACGGGATAAAAAGTATCCTATGTCCGTCTCCTGGTTCTGAGCTACCTCTCCACCAATTTTGAGCCAAATCGGTTCATCCGTTCTTGAGTTATAAATAGTGTAACTAACACCACTTTCTTTTATATATATAGATAAAGTAATCAACAGCGTTACATCTAATTAGTATGCAACGAAGAATAGTTTTAAAATAAGGCCAAACATATTACACAATAATTGCAAAATACATATTAACATAAAATAATTTCATAGGTAAAAATGTAACTAAGTGAAAGAGAGTAGAAAATAATATGTATAAATAACTAGGTATAAGGAGTCGGAAGCTACGTACTAAAATAGTGTGTGTGTGTGTGTGTGTGTGTGTGTGTGTGTGTGTGTGTGTGTGTGTGTGTGTGTGTGTGTGTGTGTATGTGTGTGTGTGTGTGTGTGTGTGTATCCTTTTTTGGAACGAAGTTCCTTATGGGGCGATGCGGAGGGTTACCCTACTCCCTAGCCGGCAAAAAACGTCCGTAACGTAAACGACACAGTCGTTTTCGACACAGTCCTTGTTGTCTTCGTTTATTTTACACATTCCATCAATGCTTCGATGACGCAAAGGTAAAAAGAAGGAGAAGGAGAGAAGGAGAAAAGAGGAGGAGAAGAAGGAGAGAGAAAAATCACGTTAATCTAAAACCCCATTGCGCGTATTTTGAAGGACAAATGCATAAAAAATAGCGATGCTATCCCGCAGAAACTGTTTGCTTTTCCGGGATAAAAGTAGCCTATGTGCTATTCCAGACTATATTCTATGTCTGTGCCAAATTTCAGCAAAATCGGTTCATTCGTTGTCGCGTTAAAGAGTAACAAACATCCATCCATTCATCCATCCCTCCAAACATCCATCCTCACAAACTTTCGCATCTATAATATTAATAGGAATAGGATAGAATAGGATACTACTCTATCCTATTCCTACTACTACACATGACCAGTCATTATAATATCTAGCAATGTACTCACTATGACTGGACAAATCGATACCTCGTACTATTTGTATTATTTATTTCGTAATCCATCCCTAATCCCTAAGAAATTTTCTATTGCTAATGAAAAACTTCAATAACTGTGTTTATCCTACTTGATTGTTGAATTGGAATTTTTTACTTATTCTCGATGCTGCGGATAATGTAAGCGTAATTTAAGTACAATCAGCGCCATCTATCAGTGGTTTTTCAAAATCCCGCGGAAACCTTGAATTTTTCCGGGATAATTTGTAGCCTATGTGTTATTCCAGGGTATAATCTATCTCCATTCCAAATTTCAGCCAAATCCATCCAGTAGTTTTTGCGTGAAAGAGGAACAAACATACACACAAACTTTCGCCTTTATAATATTAGTAGGATCTGTATGCCGAATATTGTAGATTCGTCTAGTGATTTGAGCTGTGCGTTGATAGATCAGTCAGTCAGTCACCTTTTCCTTTTATATATATTTAGAAAAAGAAAAATTGAATGCTGATTTATTTTGATAGCATTAAAATGGAAAAATCTTCTGGAAATGGATACAAGCGGCGCGAGACAGTGTTACCTAACAAAAATGTCCATTTATGTTAGCAAAAACAAAAATAAAGTGATTTTTCGCAGCCCTCAACCGCAAAGTTAGGTCCACGGGATATACACGTTGAGTCGAGTTGAGGGGCAGTGAGATGTGAGAAAGAAACAAACGACATCCGCACCCTCGAGACAAAGCAGGACGACAACATTTAACGGCACTAAAAGTAATATTATAAATTAGAGTCTGAAAAATCAGTACCCATGGGTAATTTAAATACCAAATGTTAATCTGCAAGATTGCTGGTAATATGTAAGAAATAAAAAGTTATATGTATTGACTACCTGATGAAATACTTAGTTTGTTGACATTCTGCAGTAGAATTATCTATCAATTTCCTTTTAACATTCTTTTGTCCTTCACGGTATTACATAAAGTCTTTTCTTTGAGAAGTGGACAAAAGTTTCTCTGAAAATAAAAGTTACTTATGTATAATTAAATATTCATATTTTTTATGAAATAATTGTTTGGACCTAAGTTTGTATAGAACTTACGAGCAAAGAGATGAAAATAAAGATTATTACCCGATGAACCTTGACCTACTGTAGTACAGTGTTCCACCAATCTTCTTTTGGAAGTAGATGGCACTGCTTCTGAACAACAACAGTTTGTTTATCATTAATATAAATCATCAACATTATATTATTAAAACTAAAATTATAATTTTGAGTGTGGACCCATGGGAAATTTAAATAATGTGTTATCCGCAAGGTTGCTGGTTTTGTAAGATAATTTAAGTAATATATTGTAGATGATTAACCAATTTTCAACGCAGTTTCAATCGAAGTCAGTAACTAAATAACTTTCTCAAATAACAGTTAAAAATATTTTCTCACCTAAAAGCCCCTTATTACTTGAGGAATGTGATATTTGCAGGTCTTGTTTAGAATCATATCAGTCTTGTTATAATCATAATGTATCATACGAGCATAGCAATGATTTTGATTCTCTGGTCCTGAAAATAAAAGGGATTCATTTATAAGCCTAAGAATTTATTAACAAATGTTCTAAACTACCTATGCTTTAAATAGATTATTCACCTTGCTGATTCTGAATCAAGGCATTACATATCTACGTAAGCATATATACAAAAAAACTAAATTTCAACTTACTAGTGTCTTCAGGATCCTCCAGAAGAGTGGATGGAGTGCCACTAAGGATCTCAGATTCCAAGAATAATGTAGGAAATGCTGTTCCAATAATACGTTGATTTTTGTGTCACGAAACTTATTTCAAAGTGCTTATGACACACTTGCAAACGCCTAAGTTCGGTAACACTTTTATGTCGCAAATCGTCACCATGCCCATTAGCGATCACTTGGACGGCGTGTATTTTTTGTAAATATAATTAGTAAGTAGTAGTTTTTTAATATATTTTTCCGTAGGTAATATGATTAGTTTAAGATTTTGCTATAATTTGGGTAGGTATTTTGTTTTGTTTTATTATATGTTTTTATAATCATCATTGTCAGCAGCAGCAACCCATCAACGCCTCACTACTGAGCGCAGGTCTCCTCTCAGAGAAGGGTTATAGGCCATAGTCCACCACGCTGGCCCAATGCGAATTGGCGGACTTCACACACCTTCGAGAACATTATGTGCAGGCGTGCAGGTTTCCTCACGATGTTTTTCCTTAAAACGCAGAACTCGGAATAGTCAGAGATGCCAGAGAGGCCAGAGAGTCATGCGTGCCTGGGATCGAATCCCAGACCCCCCGAAAAGGGGCCCAAGTCATGACCTAGGCTATCACTGCTTCAACATAATTTCATTTACATAATATAAGAAGACAGTACACAGTAGCTACACAGTATTACGTACCTACTACGTAGTAGGTTACGTACTATTGTTCCGTCAACTTTTATTGCATAAAGTTTTTAATATCACTGTATTTGGCCGTATAAACTGATACAACCCAAATTTCCAAGCCATAAACCCTCAAACTTTTCCACAAATTGCACTCTACTGTACAACACTCATTATTACTATAGTACTACACAATACATACAGACGAAGAGGCATTTAAAGCGCATATAATTGCCGATGTATGAGCAATCACCAAAAGTAGTACAACTAGATCCGGGAATAATAATAATTAATGGTACTACTAATAGTACTAATGGTACTACTACTACTATAGGTACCTGTATACCGGGAGCCGGTAACACTAAAATTCCCGTCATGCAAATTATACGTTAAATTATGCTTAGTATGCGTTAATTTAAATAGCCGGAACAAGTTTAAATTAAATTAAATTTTTGGAAATTTCCTTTTCGGACGGTTTGGCGGATAAAAGTGTGAGAATTTTCCGTCACAACTCTTGTTGCCTTCGTTTATTACACACTTTCCATTATAGCTTTGCATATTTAAAAATAGGTAGGTACCCTAGCTAGCCTGAAGCAGTGATAGCCTAGTGGTTAGGACTGTGGTCTCCTATTCGGGGGGTCGCAGGTTCGATCCCGGGTACGCACCTCTGACTTTTCGGAGTCAAGTGCGTTTAAGCAATTAAATATCACTTGCTTCAACGGTGAAGGAAAACATCGTGAGGAAACCTGCACACCTGAGAGTTGTTCATAGTGTCACATTATTGACAGGTCAATAGATTTCGCGCTTAAAAGAAACCAATGCAAAACCACTTTGAATAAATAGATTGATGTATTAATAACTAGCAAACTAATTATTCTCTTAAACCGTAGAAAAATTATAATACTAGCTTATATCCGCGACTTCGTCCGTGTTGAGTTTTTATGTTCAAGTCCTCAACTGTAGAGCAATCACGTCGATCAGTTGCTACGTTATTGCATAATCAAAGGACAAACATGCTTTCACATCTATGATATTAGTACGTATATCTAGTAAAGATAAGGACTGAGTAGCTGGTGTTCGTGGTTAAATCAACAAACAATATAAATACCTAACAAGAAAGAAATAAAAAACCTTAATTTACTCTAAAATTAAAACTAAAATAAAAACTAATTAAAATCTAAAACCCCATCCAAGCCACCGCAGTGTGGCATAGTACCCAAGATACTGGCAGCATTACCTCTTTGGATGGCCAAGCTAATCCTTTGGCCAAAGCTAAATTTTCTTTGAATATCTTTTATCATGGAGTTCCGCAAAGTAACCCCTGCTTTTATCCAATAGCCATGAAATCCTTATTCCATTGTGGAATTCGTGGAACATCTGATCATCAATCAGTTGTTGACAATCTACAAACTTAACTAAAATAGGTCTTAACCTGGGAATTAGATGTGGGAGCGGCCAATTAATATAGGCCGTTCAACCCTTTCGCAGTTGAGTAAGGTTATGTACTTACTAGCTAGTGGTAGCCTAGTGGTTAGGACTGTGGTCTCCTATTCGGGGGGTCGCAGGTTCGATCCCGGGTACGCACCTCTGACTTTTCGGAGTCAAGTGCGTTTAAGCAATTAACTATCACTTGCTTCAACGGTGAAGGAATACATCGTGAGGAAACCTGCACATCTGAGAGTTCTTCATAATGTTCTCGAAGGTGTGTGAAGTCCACCAATTCGCATTGGGCCAGCGTGGTGGACTATGTGGCCTATAACCCTTCTCTGAGAGGAGACCTGCGCTCAGTAGTGAGCCGTTCATGGGTTGCTAATGATGATGATGATGATGATGTACTTACTTGGTGACCCCTCTTTGTCAAATCCTGTACTACCGCTGGGGAAGTGTTTTTCCAAAACTTCGTATAAAGATCGAGTTATTTATAAAGGTTAGCCAGAGGCTAGAAGCAAAGCCAGATAAGCTAACAATTATTTATTTTGTATATTTTATTAAAATTCACACCAATGCAGTGCACACAAAATGATAGTAAGTAAAATTATTAAATTAGAAACTACTGAAAACAATTTAAAACATCAACTGAAAACTGAACTCATATTTATTAATCAATTGAACTGAAATCATATTTATTAGGTAAATTGTAAGTTGTAATGTTCATCTTTTTTTTTTTTGTTAAAAAGAATATTAGTCGAGTTGAAGTTGACTAATATCCTCCTCTCCCCTCCAAATAACGACGATCCTTTTTGACGACCTCCCTGGCGCAGTGGTGAGCGCTGTGGTCTTATTACTGGGAGGTCTCGGGTTCGATTCCCGGCGGGGTCAATTTGGGAATTTATAATTTCTGAATTATCTCTGGTCTGGTCTGGTGGGAGGCTTTCGTTGGCCGTGGCTATAAGTTCCACCGTACAAGTACCGTCAAAGACGTGCCGCCAAGCGATTTAGCGTTCCGGCACGATGGCGTGTGGAAACCGATTAGGCGACGTTTTCGCATAGGCGTGGCGTCGCGCGGCGCGTGCGGCGTCGAGTCGCGCGTGAAGTTCAAACATATGGCGAAGTATGAGAGCGTTTACAGAGAGGCGTCGGCGTTGAACGCGGCGGAGCATGCGGCCGAGCACGCGGCGGGCGCCGACGCGGGCAGCGCGGCGGGCACCGCAGCGACGTACAGTGGGTCGAATCAGCTATGTGAGGGACATAGGATTTTTTGTTACAAATTCCATTTAAAAAATACCTATCGAAAGACCTTGTCATTCTAATGAATAATTGTTATTAAACGTTTTTCTCTAAAACTGATAGTTTGCCCGGAAAAAAATATTTTCAGTTTTTGTTGTATGGAATGAAACAGAAACTGCTAAAATTTGGCCAAGTCTTGAAAGGTCTTGTTTTAAAACTACTTTATTCTTATTCTTTGGCTTATTGGCTATAACTCTATGTTATCAGCTTGCACTCAAACTTGCCCGTTTAAAAGTTATTAGAAACCGAAATTAAAAAAAAAAAAGATTTTTATTGATTTTATAATGTCGTTGATTATCAAATATTTGACCAAAATAATGTGCTGCATGAAAATTCTATGAATAAATATTGAAATTAACTTTAAATCACTAGTTCATCGAAGAGAAACTTATAAGTTAAGCACTTAAAAAAGGATATTTCATGGATTAAAACTGTAAATTATATTAAAATAACGTGAATTCAAACAAAGGATCTACAAAAATAAAACATTCAAAATATAGCTTTCTTTATTTCTTTTTAACAATTTATTTTATTATGTATCTAATGTATCTCCTTAGCTAAACTGTCTTTGTTGTTGGAAACTAATAATTACAAACAGTGAAAAATTAGCTAATCATACTTAATATTATAAATGCGAAAGTGTGTTTGTTGGTTTGTCCTTCAATCACGCCGCAACAGAGCTACTGATCGACGTGATTTTTTACATGCGTATAGTTGAGGACCCGAGAGTGACTTTTTATCCCGGAAAATCAAAGGGTTCCCGAGGTACTTTAAAAACTAAACCCACGCGGACGAAGTCGCGGGCATCAGCTTATTATTAGCTTTTAGCAGTTTCTGTTTCATTCTATATACAACAAAAACTGAAAATATTTTTTTCCGGGCAAACTATCAGTTTTAGAGAAAAACGTTTAATAACAATTATTCATCAGAATGACAAGGTCTTTCGATAAGTATTTTTTTTAAATGGAATTTGTAACAAAAAATCCTATGTACCTCATATAGCTGTTTCGACCCACTGTGCGTCGCCTCGGTGCCCGCCGCGCTGCCCGCCGCGGTGCCCGCGTCGGCGAACGCCGCGGTGCCCGCCGCTACACGACGCCGCACGCGCCGCGCGAAGCCACGCCTATGCGAAAACGTCGCCTTAGGGGTATGGGTTGAATTTTCACTCCCATACCCCTTCCAAGTTAGTCCGCAATCATCTTAGACTGCATCGGCACTTACCATCAGGTGAGATCGCAGTCAAGGACTATCTTGTCAACGAATAAAAAAAACGGGTGGGATTCGAACCTGCGACCTTTCAGTTTTCAGTCCGCACCTTTAACCGTTGGGCTATTGAGGCGTTAATTTTTTAAATAGGTACTCTCTTCTTCTTCTCCAGTCGACGGTCACCTCAAAACACGGGCAGCCCAAAAAGCCGCAACCGCGATAGCTCGGTCGGTAGCCTCGTACAGCTCCTCGTTCGTGCAGGTTGTCGGGCACGCAGGGCACCCAGTCATGGGGCTACTTTTTGCCCATCTTAAGATAGAAGTTAGTCGGTATGCATTTTTGGAACTTCCCTCATTGTGGAAACACTGCATATATAGCATAGTATTTAATAATAATAATAATAATAATAAAACATTTATTCAGCAAGCATACAACACAAATTTAAAAAACTTATAGTTAAACAAACAAGAAAGGCCCCGTAAGCTTTCGAAAGAACCGAAAAAGAGAAACCCAATAATCGGCTCTCTGGAAAACTAGGCGCCAAACAATATCCTTATATATTATCCTTATATATTTAAGTACCTATAGAATGTGCTTATTGCTGCTGAACAGGGCGCTGCCTCAGCATGTGCTACAGTCGAGAAAGACCATAGCGCTGGTTTTCAGGCATGACCCTCACAGTGACGTCACGGACTGATCTAACAGTTTCTATGCATTCCAATTATAGATATATATGTATAAATATTATTCCAATTACATATATTAATATATATTATATACAACCTAATAATTAACAGATATATTGAGTACATTGAGTATAACCTTACCTAATATACTTTCGAGCCTGTGCCATATGAAGTCTGAAAAGCTACCTTAATAATATTACTACAAGTTTGATTTCAATATTATTGTTTCCCAAAAAAGTATTTCCTAATCGCATTCTTAAATGAATATAATGACTTTATCAAACGAATCGGAGGAGGCAAATCATTCCATATTTTACAGGCTGCAAATTTAAACGTCCCCCTGAAAGCGGCTGATCTATGGCTAGGCATTGAGATCCGGGGAGCTGACTTCGGTCTAAGATTGATATTATCATGAATCCACTTTATTTTAGAGTATAAATAGGCAGGCTTTCCCGTGGAAATAACTCCAAATAATAAAGTAGCTAGATGTACTTTCCGGCGAGATTCCATGTTTAGCATGTTCGCATTATTTATATACGGACTAACGTGTGTGCGAGGAGCAATAGGGAAGCAAAAGCGAGCGCAAGCGTTTTGCACCCTTTGAAGAAGTTTCGCTGACCTACCCAACAAACAAGGCCCATACGCGGCATCAGCATAATTTAATTTGGACAATATTAGAGACTCGCATAGGCGAATCCTGATGTCAATGTTCAGGTATGACCTCATTTTGTAAAGAACCTTTAACCGATAAAAACATCCCTTCACTAAACTCTTTACATAAGCTTCAAAACGTAATTTTGCATCAAAAATGACACCCAGATTTCGTGCCTCAAACACCCTTTCAACTACGTCATTCCTGACATGGATGGTTGGCTTACGATTTTCTACTTTACTAACAGTATTTTTGGTTCCTAATATCATCAGCTTAGTTTTTTTGGGATTTAAATTGAGAGAGTTAAGCTCTGACCAAGCTGCTATATTCTCTAGATCATGACAAATTTTTATTTCAGCTTCCGCTGTATCATTTGAGTGGAAAGAGTAATATAGCTGGACGTCATCTGCATAGCAATGGTATTTACAGTGCGCGATGCGACGGGTCATGTCTGCCGTGTACAGTGCAAACAGTATAGGACTAAGGATTGAACCTTGTGGCACTCCCCTGAGAACTGGTGACATCGCAGAGACCAGCCGACTACCGCTGATTTGATTTACTTCGACGTATTGATTCCTATTACGGAAGTAACTGTTAAACCAATTAACTGTACTATTTGCAAACCCGTAGTAAGATAATTTTGACAAAAGTAGTGACGTATTTATGGAGTCAAATGCCCTGGAAAAATCAAGTAATACCAAAATTGTGGCCATGCCTTGATCTTGAGCAGTAAGAATGTTGTCAATTACATCCATAATAGCTGTGGTAGTACTGTGTTTCTTACGAAACCCAGATTGTAATGAAGGTAGAATGTTATTATCTTCTAAATATTTGGTTAGCTGCCTACAAACCACCTTTTCCAAGACTTTGGACAGGCATGGGAGAATACTTATCGGTCTAAGGTCCTTTAAATTAGTAGGGTTCTCAACTTTTGGCAACGGCTTAACTATGGCTGTTTTCCATGAACTGGGGTAGGTTGATGTCAATATTGATTTATTTATAATATTTGTTATGGTAGTAAGGCTCTGCGGAAGTGACAACTGTATCATGTTTAAAGAAATCTCATCAGTTCCGATTGCGTTAGATTTAAGCTCCCTAATAATTTTTATAACTTCATCTTCAGTAATTGTTTTCAAATTGAAACTGTGAGGCCCGAAACGGTGGAATTCAAAATAAGTAAAAGTTGACATTTTTGCAGTGCTGATATAAGGAATATCTAGAAAGTGCGTATTAATAAGGTCAGGATTACATAGGGGAGTAGGTATCTCTTGATCTTTTTTATTATTAAAAACTAAATGTTTCTTAAGGTTTTTCCACATTAACTTAGGATTTTTAATGTACCTATTTATATAATATTTATAGTAAGCCCGTTTCTCGGCCTCTAATGCTTCACACACCACTTTCTTTAAATCTTTATAATATTTTTTATGTGTATCTTTTTTAGTTGTTTTATATCTTTTATAACTCTCATTCCTCAAGTTCATCATAGCCCTTATTGTATATGTTAACCAAGGGTACATCTTCTCTTTTATAAGGATTTTTTTCGAGGGGGCGTGATAATCAAATATTTTCAAAATATGAGAGTTGAAAGCACTAACCATATTATCTACCTCTCTCATATGGTTTATGTCTGACCAGGGTATGCTATTTAAATCTTGATTAAATTTTTTAATGTTTATATCACTTAGAGGCCTAGATACTAACCAACGGGGAGGGCTTTTTTCTTTTTTTAGATTTAGTGTGACAGCAACAAAAGCATGACTGCCTAGGTCTGGAATATAATTTATTGACGTTTCCCGAACCTTAGCATCTGTACAAATTAAGTCGATCAGAGTTTCGCTATGGTCTGTAAAATGGGTGGGATTAGTTACGTATTGAGTTAAGTTTACACAATTTATAAAATCATTGAATAGTTTTGACTTGCTCTCCATTAGATTCATTAAATTGATATTAAAATCACCTAATAGCACCATGTTATCACAATAAGAGAAGCATGTAATAGATTGAGTCAGCGCATCTAAAAACAAATTTACATCTTGCCAGGGGGGCCTATAGGCAGTACCGATAACAATAATTTTACCATTAAATTTTGTTTCCAACCACATTTGTTCTACTGAGTGAAGATTGGGGTTGTCACATATTTTAACTCTTAGATTTTTTTTTATATAGAAACCCACCCCTCCCCCTCGACCACCTCGAACATTGGCAGGACGCGGTTTGTGACGAAATCGATACCCAGGCACTACCGGAGCAAGCCCCTCCTCATTTTCGGGTATCCACGTTTCATTTATGGCTATAATTTCAACAGCTGCTCCTGACATTGCCCCAAGAAATTCCTCATGCTTAGTCCTCAGAGAACCGGCATTAAAAAGTCCAATTTTAATATATGCAGACTTACCTTTTTTTAACATTTAATGGACGATATAAGAAGATTTTAAATATTTTTTGCCAGATTAAGAACATTTTAAATACATAACGAGTACACATATTAATCAACATATAAATATGCCACAATAATATATACGAAAGGCTTAAATAAAAGTATACCAATATCTGGCAAGCACATACTACTATTATAAAGTCATCATACCATGGGACCATGCCTGAGGCAGCCAAGCGCAGTACTATTTTTCTTATCGTAAAGTTTTTCAAAAGCAATAAACACAAAATACAAAAGTGGATGAGTTCACCATAATATCGTATTTTAAAATGACATATTAAAAAATATCTATTTACAATATTAGGGTACACAATGTTAAAAACTAACCAAAATTTAGACACAAGTACACAAAATATCGCTTGTACAATGTCAGCAACTGCTATAAAAAAATTAAATAGAATGCATATCAGCAATGACGCTGTTAAAAAATAAAATAAATAAAATGGAACGCTATACAGCAAAATCATTTGAATTAAACTGAAGCAATGTATGTTCTGAATCAAATAACAGGGTATCAAAAAGAAACTTCTGAGAACAATCTTTCAATATCAGCCTCAGAACGCACGCGGTGCATGGGGGCTGTACCCGTCCGTCGCACATAAATCCGACCTCCCTTGGTCCAGACAAACTTCCAATTTTTATTTCTACCTTCTTCACGCGCTTTATAAAATAACTGTCTATTTGCACGCGTAAGATGTTCGTTCAAATAAAATCGGCGAGGTTCCCCGTCAACAATGCCCGATGAGTCAGCGCCGCGGCGGACGCGGGCAGCGCGCAACAACTCGTCGCGCACCGCGCGCCGAGCGAGGCGCACGACGATCGGGCGCGGCCGCGGCCGTCGGCCCTGCGCTCCCTCTCCGACGCTCTCCGTAGCTGAACGCCGCGGGCCTGTACGCTCCACGGATACGACGTCACGAACATCTAAATCCACTCCTAACTTCTTTGCCAATAGACAAGCTACACTCAGAAGATTTTCGCTGGAAGCTTCCTGCAGACCCGATATTTCTATGTCATTAACGAGGAGGTCCTGGTCCCTATCATTTAATTGTGATTGCAATCGGCAAATAGTAGCTTGAGCACTGCCAATCTCACGCGAATCCTGGGACAGAGACTGCTCCTCAAGGCGGGACAATCTAGTCTCTATATCATCCACTCGACTATTGAAATTGGACAACATCATGCTTAACTGTGCCACCTCTCCCCTGCAAGAGGCCATCTCGTTCCGCAAAAGTCTGATCTCAGCTAATATACAATTATTCGTAGACTCCTCCGACAAGCTGGCACTCGACGCAAGTGGCGCCACTGTAGTCGGTACTCCTGATGGAATAGGGGTAATTACCGTATTTACTAAGTTGGAGGAGTTGTCTATTTTAGCGGGCGTATCAGCCTCCTTCCTGGCTTTATTTTTACCCTTACGGCACGTATCACAAATCCACTTGCTAGGAATGGGCTCGTTTGGACTCATTTCTACACAGTGCCGATGAAATACAGAGGAACATTTTTTACATCTAGCGCCCTCTGTGGTGCTAACAAAGCGACCACATTTACATTTGTTTGTCATGATGATGTTCACAAACTATGATGCAAAGCAGAGGTAAGCCGATAGATGGGGCTACTATAGATTCATGCAATAAAATATTGATTTAATATTTAAATCTTTCTGTACAACAATGCCCAGATAATCACTTATTACTCAGCAAATAAAAAATTACCACTGTTAGATGACAAACGGCGATAAAATCAGTTATGTTACGATGATGGTACCGCACGAGTTGAGGGTAAGCAAACAGCTGATTTTTGTTGTTACGATCAGCTGATTTTATTTTCACCACAAACGCTAAAAACCCTTCACAAATCCCGACACAAACACTTGTGCACTTAAATACAACACTATTTCGCACTTTGTTATAGTTTTAGCGGTTATTTGAAACTTATTTTATTTTTGGAACTCGAATTAATGAGATAGTCGAACAGCTGTCAGCCCCGTCCGTGACGTACCTATTTACTGTATTGTAAATTTGTTTTGAAAAGAGCAACCGCCGAGTTTCTTGCTGGTTCTTCTCAGCAGGAAGGGCATTCCGAACCAGTGGTAGATTCATCGACTGTTCAAAAGGACTTGTAAAAGTTTATTTGAATAAAAAATATTTCTATTCTATTCTATTCATGCGCAATTGTATGTCTCGGATGACCGCAGATGCACTCCGTACCTATCGTGTCCAGAGATGAAGTCCCACTTCGCTAGATTTGCCCTAGACCTCCCCGCCCCTGCCCTGAAGCGGTTGAGCGACTTCCGGATAGGCCAGCTGAGGTTGTATTCCTCAGCTAGTCTCTCCTTCACACTAATGTTCAGGTTTGAGGTGCTTAGCCGCGACCTCCACATACTCGAAGCAAGACGCGTAGTTTCAGCGGGTTAATAGGTTTACCTATTTAATAATCTTCTTCTTCTTTCCTTAGCAACCCATAAACGGCTCACTAATGAGCGCAGGTCTCCTCTCAGAGAAGGGTTATAGGCCATAGTCCACCACGCTGGCCCAATGCGAATTGGCGGACTTCACACACCTTCGAGAACATTATGAAGAACTCTCAGATGTGCATGTTTCCTCACGATGTTTTCCTTCACCGTTGAAGCAAGTGATATTTAATTTCTTAAAGGCACTTGACTCCGAAAAGTCAGAGGTGCGTACCTGGGATCGAACCTGCGACCTCCCGAATAGGAGACCACAGTCCTAACCGCTAGGCTATCACTGCTACAACTGCTAACACTGCTATTTAATAATATTATAGTAATATTAATATTATTTGTGTATAAACAATATTTTAGTAATTTTTATTTTTTGTAGGTAAAGGTATTTGTGTCATAATAAGACGCAACCGTCTTACAGCACGCAATTAAACCTTTTAATGGTTTCCCGTGTGTTAGTGAGAAACATTTTTTATGTTTTTTTGTAAGTAATTTAGGGTACTGCTGCGCTGCGGTGACCTCAAAGTGGTATTAGATCTATTTAAGAAGTAGGTACCTAGTTAACCATAATTTTTTGATAGTAAAAAAAATGTTCCGCTGAAGAGCATAGCTTGTGCCACACAAAAAGTGCCGAAATTCAGCGCACCGCCTCTGCGCCCGGCTGCTAATTTGGTCGGTCATCAATCATCGCTGCTGCAAAATGTTTTCCGTGTTTTACGAGCTCAAAGGAATCGTAACATAACTTGATTGTTTATTTGATTCTTTGTCTGATTTCAATACCGTAGCGATGGTCAGACTTCGTAGCATTCGATCGTAGACTAATTCAAACTTTGTTCCTAGTGTAAAATTTAAACTTTACTGTGCGTAAAACTAAAAGAAATCTAATCAAACCAAACCATCACTGGGGCCACTGGTCCCTCTCATAAGGAGGATTGCTTAGGTTACAATCCAGTCAAATAAAAATTTTAAAAATCTTATTATGATTAATGTTTAAATTATATTGCTATAAGTACTTACAATAAATGCCGTTGAACTAAAACCCCTGTGTGTAAATAATTTTAAAAAAGACGTAAAATCAATTGAAATACATATATTTTACACTAGAACATACTAAATTAAGACTATATATATTTAAGGATCATATTGTGATAATAATCGACTAAAAGCTATGACTGACCCGTTATGAGGGCAGTGTGGAACTCTAGTCCCCTGAGCAGTTGACTTCTTATAAGTTGTAGTTTGTTTTACGTCGTTAACGACACATTGTAACTAAATATACCACACCTTTTTTGGCATCATTGTTATAAAATTTTATCTATCATTCATATCAAATACGAAGCAAAAAAAAATAGCTTCATATAATTATTCATATTTAATTTATAATATTATTAATAATGAATAATGCCACGCTCGCGCGCCACTCTAACGTGGCAGTGAGTTTAAAAAAATAAACTGAAATGAAACAGCTACTTTTACTACATCTATTAAAATAAAGCCCAAAAAAGAAAAAAGACGCGTCGATTAAAATAATTTATGTCAAGAGATTAACATTACACCTTCATCTCAAATGACAGACGTCCACTGTTGAATAGGTCTCCAGGACTCCAGGTTTGTATCCAGTGACTCGCTTGAGATCGTCCTTCAACCTAGTTAACGCTGTGCTTTCCAGTGTGCTCCAGTTCTTACAAGCAGTTTTTTACTTTCATGAATTGTTCGAGATATGCTTATGGCCATTTACATTTTAATGTCTCAGAAATACTTCATGTGGTTAATACGTTTTATTCATTTTCATTTTACACGCTGTTTTACTGAATGATCTTTCCTGATAGTAGGAGTAATCTGCTCTTCATAATTATTAATGTACAAAAATACATAATAATATGTATAATGAATCATTATGAGTTTCGAACTATTTAAAAATACAGTAGCTTTAAATTACTGAAAAAATTTACTCATTGAGGATCCTAAGCCAGCACAAACTGCTTGATATACACCCTAGGTAGCTTAGGTAAAAAAACGGTTAATATTAATGCACGATTTGAAAGCAAGTCATATTAAAGGTTGTCACTATGTAAAACCAATTTCAGTCTAAAAATAAAAGTTGTTCGTTGTGGGTTTTTCATTCAAAAGGCTGATAAAATTATTTAATTAAAAAAAGCGTGCCGCGGTCTTTTTTGCATTTCAATTTGGGAAAACTATTCATTTAATTTGAACTGCAAAATCCACGCGGACGAAGTCGCGGGTATTATCTAGTAGCTTTATAAAACACAACGGATGTCCATCATACTCAATAAAATAACAAAAAGAGTATTAATCCGAAAACTGTTAATCATTTCATTGAAAAATATTTATTCCACATCGCGTCGCTGGGAATGAAATGCCAATACTTCAGTAAGTATCCATGCAGGTTGAACATCTAACAGGCCAAGAGGCCTCGGCGTCCGTCGATGCAATCAACGGACCTCTCCGTCGATGGAACTATAAGGGCGAAGACAGGCAGACTTGTTATTGATGCCCGTTTTCACCACCCACACCTAAATCATCCCCTAAGTAGACGTTTCTTTACGTAGGTAGCTCCTAAATAAAACCCCTTATCCAATGCCATTTCCTTCTTAATGTATTTCATAAAAACCTTGTTTTTTCTGTGAGTGACAACAGGCGAGAGCTTTACAGTGCAATAGAAGAGAAGAAGAAGATCTAATATTGTAAATGTAAGTTCTGATAATATACTGAGGTCTTCTATTTGGGTTTGACCCTGGCATCGACTATTCAAAAGCACTTGTAAAAGTTTATTTGAATAAAAAATATTTCTATTCTATTCTATTCTATTCTATTCATGCAGCTCTAACTCTTCGGAGTCAAGTTCGTTTAAAGAATTAAAATCACATAATTCAACGGCGAAGGAAAGCCTCACGAGGAAACCTGAGAGAGCACGCCTGAGAGTTCTCCATACTATTCCCAATGGTTTGTGAAGTCTGCCAATTTGCATCGGGCCAGCGTAGTGGACTATGGCCTATAGCTCTTCTCTGAGCAGATTTCTCAGCTTGCTCTATTAGTGAACCATTGATGGGCTTTTGTTGATGATGATGATTATGATGATAAATGCGAAAATGTGTTTGTTTTTGGTTTACTGATTTTCCCTTCCATTATGCAGCACCGGATCAAATGATCGACGTGATTTTTTGAATGAATATAATTGGAGTCCTAGAGAGTCATCATCATCATCATCAATAGCCTATAACAGTCCACTGCTGGACTAAAGGCCTCTCCCAAGGGGAGGGTTTGCCCATAATCACCACGCGGGGCAGACGGGTTGGTGATCGCAGTAGATGGTAGTAGTAGCACAGAGGACGCCGCTGCCCGTTTTCCGTTATATTCCCTTAGTCGCCTAGTCCTAGAGAGTGACGTAGGCTAATTTTCACGGAAACGCAAACTCCAGTTGGACGAAAAGCTAATATTATTATAATTTACTATGGTTTGAGTGAGTTTATGGCACGCTTCATATCCTTCTGCTCTATAAGTTTGGAAACAAATGAATCGCTAAGTCCACGAGCGCCCTAACTCGATATGATTCCGTAAGAATAATTGATGAGATAATAGCGAGAGATGCGATCTATTCTCGTTCGGTTTGATACAACTCACTATATTGAGCTGAACTTAAGTACTTCACTATTGGACGCGGCTTTTGTTTCTGAGCTAAATTGAAAGAAGCATCGCTGAAGTTATTTTAGAATACAAAACTTCAGTTTGCTTGTATTCTTTTGTTTCGCGGGTCAATTGTTTCGACGCTTATTCATTTCAGTTACAGAATCAATATAAGTATTTGCAGTATTCACTGAAATATAGGTTTCACTTCGCCGTGTAGGGTTCCGTAGTTGAAAGTCTCAAATATTATTGCTGACTTAGGATAGTGCTTTTATTTTATTTATGAATATTGAATGCATTTTGAGTTCTGTTTAAGAGTATTTAAATACTATAATATACTACAAAATATGCAACTTACACTACGTGTAATACCTAACTCACGAAAAACAGATATAACTCCTTAACTAATGAACCCTTCTTAGCCGTGATAGTTTTCCTTTAAAATTCATTATAATTATATACTACTGCTGTGAATTTTTTCTTGTATCCTATATACAACCATTTAGCTGGCAGAGGGGGGGGACACTTGACTCTAATAAAATTTAGCACTTTAAAATATCATATTTCACAAACGGATCCCTGAATTGAAAAATGGTGTTCCCACACCCACAATATTTTCGAAAGACCTATCAACGACACCCCACACTATGGGATAGACGAGAAAAAAAAAATTCAGCCCACTTTACATGTAGCGGAGGTACTTACCCTAAAAAAAATTATTTTTAAAATTTTATTTCACCATTTGTCGGCGTGATTTATATTTATACCCTTGTCAAATTACAGATTTCTAGTACCAATATTCTCTGAGCTAAACCGCGGACAGACAGACAGACAGACAGACGGACGGACATGGGGAAACTATAAGGGTTCCTTGTTTACTACGGAACCCTAAAAAACAATATTTCTTTCATTATAACTTACTCAACAACAAAAATTAAATTACATAAAGTATAATCGATCTCTTCAAAATTTTATAAACATCAATATTATAATAATAAATTAAACTAAAAAAAATTAAATGCTGTAACCATTGTAACTTTGGAATGCTGCTTAAATCTTAGTCTATGGAATACTTACTTATTAAATTAAACTTTGGGCTTAGGTAAATCATAGTGGGTCTATTAAACCTTAACTGTAACTTTAACTTGAGAGTTGGGGTAACCTGTGAGTTGTGACTTTGAAATTGCCCCTGCGCCGAACGAAGTTTTTAGAATTCTTTGACTTACTTATACTACTTAACATATTACAACTTTATTATTGAGTTTGTACCTTCACGGGGCAAAGCCCGGAACTTACGCGGGGACATAAGTCCATCGCGTAGAGGCTTCATGAGAGATTTCATCTGAAATTGGGCAATCGAGTTTATGATTACCTTATGTCGAAATTTCGCACAAAGATAGCCTACATTTAGACAGGAAAACAATTTCCCATAAACTATGCGCATGAAATCTTATCAGGTAGGTGGCGTTTAACAATTTTTCACTTAGGTATGTAACTCGTCTTGCTTTCCCTCATCTTTGGCAACTTTCTGTCGCTTTATGAAGCACAGAACATTGATCCACATAAAACGGGCACAAAGAAGAAGTTGATGGTTTGCCCCGGAATCCAGAAGGCTTGGTTTGCGAGGAACGTCTTCCAATATTTGTCCCTTAGCTCTTCGAGAACGTCTTCTTTGCGCTCTAAAACTCCTATCACTGGAAAAAGGTTTGACACAGTTTCGACCAGTTAGTAATATACCTTTTCTCCTTATCGAATTACGACCATTGCAAGTGAGTTTTGATATTTAAGTATGAAAATTAAAAAAACAGATGGAAGTACCTATGTACGGTCCCTTATAACCGCTGTCAACAGTTATAAATTATTATTAAAAATTTTAACCGATTTCAAAAAAGGAGAAGATTCTCGATTTTTGAAAAGACGGACGCCTGAACCGATTTGGAAAATATTTTTGACGTGATATTACGTCTTATAAATCGATGAACACCGGCTGCACGCACAAAAAAGTGTCACGTTCCGCCTGAGCCTGCTTGTGCAAGCGAGAGCGCGGAACAAGCGATAGAGAGGCGGCAAAATGTTGTGTTCTTGGATGAAACATGGCTTAATGCTAACCATACTGTAGGCCGTTCTTGGAACGATGACACAGCAGCATCTACTTCCAAAGTTCCTGTAGGAAAAGGATCGCGACTTATAATTTGTCACGCCGGAACCATCAACGGGTTTGTCGAAGGTGCTCTCATGGCTTTTGCGTCAAAAACCACTGGAGACTATCATGAAGACATGAATGGAGAAAAGTTTACTGAATGGTTTACCTCAATGTTGTGTAGCCTCCCTGAACCATCTATTATAATTATGGACAACGCCCCATACCACTCGATGCAAATTGACAAGCCACCTGCCCAATCCCAAAAGAAAGCTGATATCGTCGCATGGCTTCGTAAAAATGGCGTAGATGCAAACATGAATATGTTAAAAGCGGAATTAGTACGTCTTTTAAAAGAAAACAAACCAACCAAGATCCGATACGTCATTGACGAAATAGCATTAGAACATGGGCACAGAGTTATACGGTTACCGCCTTACCATTGTGAGTATAATGCGATTGAGTTGGTGTGGGCTCAAATTAAGGGATATGCTGCAAGACACAATACAGAACCCCCATTTACCACAAAAAAAATGCTAAAATTATTAGAAGAAGCTTGTGAACATGTGACTAAAGGAGACTGGGAAAAGGTTGTGAATAGAACTGTTAAATTAATAAGGGAAGATTATGAAAGAGATGTGAAAATAGATAATATTATAGAAAACGAACATATAATTATTAATGTAGGTGATGATAGCAGTGACGACAGTGAAAATAGTAGTATGGACGAATCTGATTAATTATGGCCTTTTGTGGCACCTTTTTTGGTATCTTTTGTATTCATATGTTTCTTGTGTGCATATAAAGTATGTATATTCATTTTCATTCAAATATTCAGTTCGTTCAAATAAATTAAATAAACATATACATTTTTGTTTTATTAAACCTATTTAATCAGGTACAAAAACAAAACTTAATTGTTTTTTGTTCGAGAATAAATTGACATTCCACATCACTATTGTAATGTGTCAAACCGGCCATCATAGCGTGCCGCTAGTGTAGTGACCCACCCTAATGTACAATACGCTCCATGTTAGAATCGGTTGTACTGAATTTGTGACTTTAAATCAATACAGTCAAGGAATATTTTACTTTGACGCTAATGCCATGAAATGAATAAGATTTTGATCGGCAATTGATAGTCAATCGCACCTCTGATCCATCAATAGGTTGTCATTTGTATAGGTACATCCAATCCAGTGATAGCCTGGTGGTTAGGACTGTGGTCTCCTATTCGGGGGGTCGCAGGTTCGATCCCGGGTACTGGACACCTCTGACTTTTCGGAGTCAAGTGCGTTTAAGCAATTAAATATATGCTTCAACGGTGAAGGAAAACATCGCGAGGAAACCTGCACACCTGAGAGTTCTTCATAATGTTCTTGAAGGTGTGTGAAGTCCGCCAATTCGCATTGAGCCAGCGTGGTGGACTACGGCTTATAACCCTTCTCTGAGAGGAGACCTGCGCTCAGTAGTGAGCCCTTGATGGGTTGCTAATGATAAAATGATGATAGAATAGAATATAAATATTTTTTTATTCAAATAAACTTTTACAAGTGCTTTTGAATAGTCGATGAATCTACCATTGGTTCGGAATGCCTTTCCTGCCGAGAAGAACCAGCAAGAAACTCGGCGGTTGCTCTTTTCAAAACAAATTTACAATACAGTAAATACTATGCTATATATGCAGTGTTTCCATAATGAGGGAAGTTCCAAAAATGCATACCGACTAATCTTCTATCTTAAGATGGGCAAACATAAAGTGGCCCCATTCCCGCCGGTGGCACCCGTTTACGAGCATGGCGCATGACCCAGCCATTGCTTCGCTCAACCATATTTGAGGGAACGTAACAACCCGCATCACACGACACCACCACAGAAATGTTTAATTGGGCCATCGTGGTGGACTATGGCCTATAAACTTTCTCTGAGAGGAGACCTGCGCTCGGTAGTGATCCGTTGATGGATTGTTAATGATGATGATGATGATGATGATGATCAGTGGACACAACTTACCCACACGAGTAAGGCTTTATGTTGTAGTGCACGGCTCGCTTGTGGTGCTTGAGCTGGTGCGAGTCTCTCACCACCTTGCCGCAGATGTCACACAGCGAGGGTTTTGCTGTCACTATTCCGTGCGCTTGCTGGAATTACATGTTTCACTTATAACTTTTTGATGTGAAACATCAGACACAACCTGTACTGTATGTAGTAGTATGTATGTATGCAGTACGAAACAGTGTTGTTAACTACGGTACACGTCACCTGTGTCACACTTAAAAGAAATAATTGGAACAGTAAAATATGTCTGATAGTGATAGTTCAGAAAGAGTGTGCATTTATGTTTGTACAGTACCCGGCGATATATATTGCACATCGGCCTTTGGAATAAAACGCTATTTCTATTCTATTGCAAGGAAAGCTAGCCAGAAATTCACGTAGTAATTATTGAAATCTCTTCACAATCGGCGAGCACGTCACGTAACATATATAAAAAAATGCAGTCGAACTGTGAATAGAATAGAATAGCGTTTTATTCCAAAGGCCGATGTGCAATATAAATATATCGCCGGGTGCTGTACATATAAGCTAATAGCATAGGCGCACGCACGATATTATTTGTGATCAATTTCTTAAACTGGTCACTTTCAAGTAAAGATTTTTATGTGAAACTGTGAAGATGATAATTCTACTGGCGCAATTAGAATGCCATAAGCCTACTTTGTCGTATTAGTTTACAAAATGGGAAAAACCAAATTAAATTTGAATTTCGCGGGCAGACAACGTGTCACTGTGATTGCATGGAGATAGTTGTGGGCCTAGAAAGTACCAAAGGCTACTTTTTACCAAAAAAAGTTCCTACAGGATTTAAAAAAAGACCCTAATATTCCTACTAAGTACTCCTACTAACCTAATCTATGCGAACTAAGTTGACGTCAAAAGCTAATCGTAATCATACTAACATTATAAATGCGAAAGTGTGTTTGTTTGTTGGTTTGTCCTTTAACCACGCTGGAACCGAGACACGGATTGACGTGATTTTTTGCATGGGTATAGTTGAGGGTCTGGAGAGTGACATAGGCTACTTTCTATCCCGGAAAATCAAGGACTTCCCGAGGGATTTCAAAAACTTAATCCACGCGGGCATTAGCTAGTTTATTATAAACTAGCTATTGCATCCCTACTACTAATTGTTTGCCCTTCAATCACGCCACAACAAAACTACGGATCCATGTGATTTTTTGCATGGATATAGTTAAGGAATTGGAAAGTGACATAGGCTATATTTTATTTCGAATTATTTTTCCAAAGGTTTCTACGGGAATTTTAAAAATCTAACTCCATGTGGAAGAAGTTCCGGGTAAAAGCTAGTCTAAGTATATAAAAAGGTGACTGACTGAATGGCGGACTGACTGACCGATCTATCATCGCACAGCTCAAACCACTTGAGAGATTGGTCTGTTTCGCACTACTTACATACATTTATGATATTACAAACTATCATAACGTAGACATCCGCTAAGAAAGGATTTTAGAAAATTCAAGGCCAAGGGGGTAAAATAGGGGTTTGAAATCGAACGTAATGAAAGTGAAGTAGCGGGAAAAAGCTTGTTGAAACATAAAGTGCATAAGCATAGGTATTGGTAGACTCTCATCGACGATTCAAAATCACTTGTAAAAAAGTTTATTTGAATAAAAAACATTTTTATTCTATTCTATTTATGTATGGTATGTATGCATATGTTAAGTATGTTTAAGTATGTGTATGTATTCATTAATTGTGTATTTAGGTGTTTGAATGTTGTTTTTTTCCTCATAAACTTGCGTGCACCCTCACTTTCTCTTTGATCATTATATCCTTTGCAACGTGGTTGCCTGGTAGAGATCGCTTTTTAGCGACCAGGCCGCCATTTGTACAACCATGTGTTATTTTTTAAGTTTATTTTTAGTTTTATTTCTTTTTTTCTTTTTATTGTGGTGTGCAATAAAGTGTATTCATTTCATTTCATTTCATTTCAAAGTGGTTGTCTTTAGGTGTATTCTTCGAGCTGTGTTCTGACGTGGGCTCTCGGTCTGGCACTATTCCTCGCCTAATGTGATTACACTAGCGGCACGCTATGATGGCCGGTTTGACACATTACAATAGTGATGTGGAATGTCAATTTATTCTCGAACAAAAAACAATTAAGTTTTGTTTTTGTACCTGATTAAATAGGTTTAATAAAACAAAAATGTATATGTTTATTTAATTTATTTGAACGAACTGAATATTTGAATGAAAATGAATATACATACTTTATATGCACACAAGAAACATATGAATACAAAAGATACCAAAAAAGGTGCCACAAAAGGCCATAATTAATCAGATTCGTCCATACTACTATTTTCACTGTCGTCACTGCTATCATCACCTACATTAATAATTATATGTTCGTTTTCTATAATATTATCTATTTTCACATCTCTTTCATAATCTTCCCTTATTAATTTAACAGTTCTATTCACAACCTTTTCCCAGTCTCCTTTAGTCACATGTTCACAAGCTTCTTCTAATAATTTTAGCATTTTTTTTGTGGTAAATGGGGGTTCTGTATTGTGTCTTGCAGCATATCCCTTAATTTGAGCCCACACCAACTCAATCGCATTATACTCACAATGGTAAGGCGGTAACCGTATAACTCTGTGCCCATGTTCTAATGCTATTTCGTCAATGACGTATCGGATCTTGGTTGGTTTGTTTTCTTTTAAAAGACGTACTAATTCCGCTTTTAACATATTCATGTTTGCATCTACGCCATTTTTACGAAGCCATGCGACGATATCAGCTTTCTTTTGGGATTGGGCAGGTGGCTTGTCAATTTGCATCGAGTGGTATGGGGCGTTGTCCATAATTATAATAGATGGTTCAGGGAGGCTACACAACATTGAGGTAAACCATTCAGTAAACTTTTCTCCATTCATGTCTTCATGATAGTCTCCAGTGGTTTTTGACGCAAAAGCCATGAGAGAACCTTCGACAAACCCGTTGATGGTTCCGGCGTGACAAATTATAAGTCGCGATCCTTTTCCTACAGGAACTTTGGAAGTAGATGCTGCTGTGTCATCGTTCCAAGAACGGCCTACAGTATGGTTAGCATTAAGCCATGTTTCATCCAAGAACACAACATTTTGCCAATTTTTGATTTCTTTCACTTGCCGTAAAAAAGTATACCTTGCCATCGCTATATCAAATCTTTCCATCAATATTTTGCGTTTGTTACATTTTTTGTATCGAAATCCAATGGTCTTCAAAATCTTCGTTAAAGAACTTTCCCCACCGAAGAATAATCCAGCTTCCTTCAGTGAATGCACCAACTTTTTTCTTGTTGGATACTCCTTCTGTAAATAGTAGCCGTAAACATGTCTTCGGATAGCATCGGCATCAAAGCTATCGATGCCTACGACTGGTTTTGCTCGTTTTCTCTTTTTTGGTGTGTGAAGTTTATTTTCTTCTGTGCCAGTCTCGCCATATTTTTTTTTAGTTATCCGTCTAACAGTTCGTTGTCCAATATTAAGCGCATCAGCTACGCGTTCAACCACTGACGTTATAGGTAAAATTGGCCCTCCATTTTGAGCTTCACGATCGAAATAGTTACGAAGGCGTATTACGAACTCACGTGTCTGACTATTTAGAACAGTTCTCTGCGTACGTTCGGTCATATCGACGAAATCCACAACAAAGGGCTTGAACAGAGTCCAAATTAACGAGCAAGGGTCAACAGTAATGCAGTATCAATATTTGAAATCCAAAGCCAGGTCAAAACTATATCACAATCGCATTGCACTGACAGTTTATACTTTTCCAAGCAACGTCAATTCGAAACTGCTTTGTTTTGCATTGAGCATTGACGCGAGTTTGCCGGAGGTAGTAGTTGTGCTAGCCAGCGATCCTATGTGACGATCGTATTAGATTCCATTTTTAAAAATTTTCAATTTAGAAAACCAAATGCCGAGTTGTGGTATATATCATATAAAAATAAAAATTTTACCTTTTGTATGAAACAGCTGATATTTTTTTGCGATTTCAGAGGTTTGTCCACATAGTGAAAATTGTTCATATTCACAAGTACATTCACCCCTTAAATGGTGCAAACTGATTTTTCTACACTTGTATACATTTTAGAAATCAATTTAATAAATAAATTTTGAGTCCTAAACCTAAAACTACATTCGATAAAATTTATGAATCTCTGCACATCACTATCGTCAATACAGTAATACAATTATTTCCTTCAAAGTCGTTATCAATTAATACGGAACTTCATGAGCGGACAAACGTCAAACCGGCCATCATAGCGTGCCGCTAGTTTAATGGCGAACACTTATCTGCGCCGAACAAAAAATCATTGCTCGCGGCAACACTGGCAGAGAAGTCATTAACGCACTCCTTCGCCCCTAAAAGCCTTTCGTGATAGCTATCGGTTTCAATTTGTGAATACAGTTTCTTATTTCGACCTATGAGTAACATACTCGTAGTTTTGGTACCGCCTAAATACATACAGCTACACAGCTACACAACGCTTTGGTATTTGGGATCATAGCACCTAGGACTGTCATTTAATACCTCCCTCTCCAACTCTCAGGAGAAAGGAAGACTCTCTCCTTCTCCATCTCAATCTTTATCTCCCCGCATGCCAGTGTATTGTGCACGGTAGCGGTTTTACCATTTAAAATTTCTAAACAAGAACAATTTAGCCGTATTTGTTTTGATAAACAATACATTTCTTCATCGTAATCAGTACATCTTGAGACATTCTCGACAGTGAAAACATTTTAAAATTACAACTATCTACCGAAATACACTCTACGTATGTTTCGCTCCGACACCAGTGCATATTTAGGAGATGTTGACAGCTGACTATCCATAATGTACAAAGCGACGAACGTGTAAAATTAGCTAGCTTATTACATGTATTATAGCAAAGATTCCTCCTCCCCTTGTGTCGTGTTCCCCATTACTGAGGGTTCCCCTTCCACCAATATTCCTTCTATGGACTATGTCGCGCCATGTGATTGGAATAGAATAGAATAGAATAGAATGTTTTTATTCAAATTAACTCTTTTACAAGTGCTTTTGAATCTTCGATGAGTCTATCCCTGGTTCGGAATGCCCTTCCTGCCGAGAAGAACCAGCAAGGAACTCGAAGGTTGCTGTTTTCAAAACAAGTTTACCATACAATAGATACTGTGCTATGTATGCAGTGTTTCAACAATGAGGGGAAGTTCATCTGTCACCAAAAGCATACCTAATTATAATTCAATAAATGTTAAGACGACCAGACAGAAAGTATTCCTAGTAAGAAAGTAGGCCCCGCCCTATTCCCGCCGGTGGAACTCGTTCACGAGCATGACGCATGTCCCAGCCATTGCTTCGCTCAACCATATTTGAGGGAATGTTTGGTTTCACATGCAGGGTTTCATTCTTTAGTGTCGAGAGCGGTGCGAATTTGATCCGATCAACTATCAGATACCAGCTCTTCCAATAATACTGATGAAGACTTAGACTTAAGGTTAGCACTCATCGGAGGTCCAGAAGCATATTTTAGGAGGCATAATTGATTTGTGCCGGATAGACTTGGCTTATACAATTTATAAATCCTTATAACTATCCTCTTGAAAAAGAACTGTACATCAGTTTTTTGAAAAGTATAACAAAGTTTACACAGATTTCAAAAGTTGGAACAGCATTTCGAAGGAATGTTGAATGCACTTGAATCAAAGGAACTTTATGAGCGTTTGCTTGAATAGACTATTCTTTTCTATTCCATTCTATGAAATCATATCCGTATAGTCATTCTAATTATTGTTTGAGTTTTCAGAACCTGATGAGGAAAACTTGTTTCAAAACGTACTGCCATTTACTTCTACTTGCGTCGGATAGAGAGGCTTGATCTTGCTTTACCAAAGATTGACACGGAGCACATGATGGTTTATGGTGATCATAAATTATAATAAAATAATGTTTGGTAATGCCACATTATTACGTTTGACCTTTGTTTGCAAAACAGATACTGCTCAATTTGGACAATCTAGTTGGAAGGACACATCACCCTAACAAGTATTAAAATGAGTTTAGTATACTGAATCCTTTGATTTTGTTCAATTTATAGGAAATACTTAAGATATGTAAAGGATTGCGAGCGCAGCGACGAGTCCCTCGCTCGCAGCGAGGAGTCCACTGACGAAAAGCCTAGCCAATAGCCATGTTGTCCCCGTCCCTTGATGGATATAAGAAATTGGGTCTATTATCCTTTCTATTTTATTTTATAGGTAGCAGTAGCACCAAATGGGCATAATTTGCTCTGCCAATTTCGTGTGAAGAGATCCTATAGAATGGTCATGCAAGATAGATCTAAGTGTCTAGACAGCAATACTGCACATATAATATTTGTAGTTGACTTAACTGTATCATAATTCACAACTATTAATCAATTGCATATTACAAATGTATAATATGACTATGAATACTCAATGATTTTACCTAAAATGATTATAGTAACTATGTAACTTAAAGCTGTTGTTTATGGCAGAGTTCCTATCTGTTTGATATCTCTAAAAAAAGTGCGCGAGCCTCCGGGCCCCACGGCCCCAGGGTCTCTTCACCAAAAGGCGCAAATATGAAACCACTGTCAAGTTTCTCATATTTGCGCCTCTTAGCCTGTTCGGCGCTACTAGCCGCTGCACCCGCCACAGAGGAAGTTAATTAAAGTTTATATTGAAATTCGTACAATCATTAAAACTGAAGGTGATGTTTTTGTTCGACAAATTAATGGTTTTAGACGTCTGAGACAAAACAGCTGACGAGATAAATGCCTGTGCTGGTGGCACAGCGCTTGTGGAAGGCTGTGGTTCCAAAGGTCAACTGCTTGTCTAGTTGCCACTGGTGGCTTCGTAGATGGATGAGTAGAGAAAAAGATGGTGCATTTTTCTCGTTTTTCCATTGTACAAAATCTTCGTAATCTTTGTTGTATCTATTTTTGGATTTTTCGGGCAAAAGATTTGCAATCGCTGCTTCAGCAAATAATTTTTAATTCTTGCGGCGTCATCAAAATAACTTCACTGTCACTACTAAATTTTATAAATTCAATATTATGATAAAACAAAGAAAAGAATTTTTTTAAATGCAAAGAAAATGCAAGCGGCCAGCAACAATTTGTTTTTTTGACAATAATTTTTTGGTACACAAACACAAAGAAAATAGCGCGAACAATTTTGTAGGTTGTTGTTGTTTTTCATTAGCCCTCTTGAGGACAGGCAAAGATCCATGACCTATTCAGCCTAATAGAATCTGTAACCGCGTATTCCTACTTATAAAACAAACTCGTCTTTATGATATTCTTCTATATTTAATTATATTAATTAAAAATTGAAATGAAAATGAAATAAATACACTAATATACAAAATAAATAACATAAGGGTACAAAAACAACATAAGGGTACAAGGGTGGCGGCTATAAAACTATTAGAAGCGATACCAGCACATACCAGGCAACCATGTTGTAGAGGATAATATTATGATGATATGATATTTATTTATTATTTTATTATTTATCATTTAGTTCCTATTTTTTATATTTTTAGTTCGTTATTTAATTTATTAGGTACTTACTATGAAAATAATGAGTCTTATTTGTTGAAACAGATTTCTATTTTTTTTATCATTTTTTAACGGCTTATCGGTGTTTTATAGGATATATTTCGGTGAGTGTGCTCAGGAGCTCTTCGACCTTGTCCCCCCTTCACCTTTTTACCACCGCACTGCAAGACATCGGCAGAGCTTCCATCCCTATATCGTTGATATACCATCCACGCGCACGAAGCGGTTCAAGTCTTCATTTCTGATTCGCACGGCTCGGGTCTGGAACGCTCTGCCGAGATCTGTGTTTCCTAACACGTACAATTTGGGTATCTTTAAAGCAAGGGTGAATAGGCATCTTCTAGGCAAACGCGTTCCACCTTAGGCCACATCATCACTTTCCATCAGGTGTGATAGTGTCATTCGAGATCACGGAACGTTTTCGATCACGTGACCATGGCCAGAATTATAGCAATTTTACTTAATGTTTTCTAATTAAATAAAGCTTTATTTTTTAGTTTTGTCGTATGGAATAATGTTTTTAGATAATAATCTTTTAGGATGACACCAGTTGAAACGATATTTTTATTATAGTCAAATACCCTATTGGCCCGCGCGCGTCCGCCAACCGAAAGACTGGTGGTTGGAGCCCACCCGGGGCGCGCAATCCTATTTACATTTTTAAATTTTATAAAATTATTTTAATTTTAATATTTTATAAAATCTATATTTAGACTTCCCTGGGGTCATTTTGATTTTTATCTATAAAAAAATCATGATAAAAAATGTAGGTATACTCGAATAATTATATTTTCTTTATACCTCGAATAGAACTTGAAATTAATATTTTTATAATAATAACTTCGTTCCTATCTGGTGTCCCACGACACCACACGACTTTAATTTTTTTTCTAGTAAGTAGGTAGCTGTATGTTGACAAACTCGATGGTACCTAACATATGTGATGCGCTGCCTACAGATGCAATTTGTAATACTCCTATGTATTATATCGATATCATTTTGTAGTGAACTGATTACTGTAACTTTTTCCTTAGTGACAAAGTTCAATCTCCCGGCGGTAACTTGTTCCAGTAAATTACCTATTCTACTACTTATACATATCTACATACTCTAGCTATATAATTATACGGCGAGTACATGCAACATCTTGGGCTGTGTCCACATTTGTATAATTTTGTTGTACAGACTGTTAGTTTGCCAATCAATCTGTAGTTCCATTTTTACCATTTGGGTACCCTAAAAATATACCGAATTGAAACCTCCTAGAAACCTCCGAAACCTCCTCCTTTTTTGGAAGTTTGCGGAGGTGAGAAGTTTTAACTACCTACTCCTATGAAATTTTCGGAAATTTTTCAAAAGGCGGAATTATAAAAATTAAACAAACAGAAAACAGTTAGTGGAAAAAATTTAATACGCAATATAAAATGTGTATAGTTAGTGGAAAACATTTCGATATAATCAAAATTCAATGACTAAGTATAATTTTCTATAATTATAATGAAATACAATGACCAAAAAAACTGTCTTTTATACAAGTCATGGATTTTTTAAAGTTATTACAGTAGCGTTATTTATTAATAATAATATCGTTAATTTACATAGGTAGGTAATGTATAAGCTTATGTAAATCAATAATATTATTTTGTAGACGTAGATAATACCTTAATAATTAAACTTAACAGAAACTCCTTTCACACTTGCTTAAATTACATTAAAAGTAGGAAAATAAATAATTAAAATCATCGACTTAACTACCTTAATTTTTCTACACGAACTCTGCTGAAGATACCATCTGTTTTCTTAAGTTTTATTATCATTTCCTTATTGCTTTTGCTTCGTAAA
Organism: Oeneis ivallda; assembly: GCA_029955525.1. Classification (NCBI taxonomy): domain Eukaryota; kingdom Metazoa; phylum Arthropoda; class Insecta; order Lepidoptera; family Nymphalidae; genus Oeneis; species Oeneis ivallda. Next base: position 178,244 of record JARPMR010000048.1, on the reverse strand, counting down.
AATTTCAAATCTGTTTCAAGCCTCGCTAAAAATTAACTTCTCCCAATGTTGATTGTAATTGTTATTCAGTGATCAAAATAAAATTTTTGGGTTAAATAGTCTGATCGTATAAACAAAAAAAAAAAGAAAGGAAAGGTAATAAAATTCGGCTCAGCACAACTATGTACAAGTGAAAATTAAAAATTTTATTTTTAAATGCAAGCTTTTAGTAGCTACATCTCTGACTATCATACATCATTAGACTCTGGATATCATCTAGGATCAGAGTACTTTTTATGACGAATCAAACGAGCCCAAACTCGATGGGGTTACGTCGTTTTATTACAGAGTTCCGATAGCCATCTTCCGTCTGTATCATCCAATCAGCTCCATGTCACAATAATATTGCATTGTCATCCGATTTACACATACATGCAAAATTTCAGCTCGATCAGAAACCGGGAAGTGGGTCTAATTCATCTTGCAAAATTTGACCCAAACAAACATTGCAAGTTAAATAAAAGCTTTCGAGATTTTTGCTTTCATTTTCAAGCCTTCATCGAAAGTCATCGAAATAGGACCGTCCAAATTTGCTCTTAGGGCAAAGGGCCTTAGGGTGCATTTTCGCAAAAAATATTCCAAAACCATCGTAAGTGAGTCTAAGATGGTAGCGGGCTTTCTTGGAAGGGTTATGGCAGTGAACATTCAATCCCTAGTCTCGTACCCCTAATCGGTTTTTATACGTCATCGTGCCGGAACGCTAAATCGCTTGGCGGCGCGTCTTTGACGGTAGGGTGGTAAGTAGCCTCGGCGAAAGCCTCCCATCAGACCAGAACATAGACCATTAAGAAATTATAAATTCCCAAATTGACCCCGCCGGGAATCGAACCCGAGCCTCCCAGTATAAGACCGCAATGCTCACCACTACACCGGGGAATGAGAAGGGTTTAGGGCTTTAGGCCATAAGCCACCACGCTGGCCCAGTGCGGACTGCCAGATCATAATACCTTTGAGAACATTAAGGTGAACTCAGGTCTGCAGTTTATATTTAAAGTAAGTGATAAGTTTTGTCTTCATATAAAAATACCTAATGCAAGTCTAGTAAAACAAAATAGCCAGCAAGCACTTAGATACGAGAACACCGTACATGTATGTTGAAGTCGGGCGGGCCTAAATATAAATGATGAAACTAATGCGCGACGTTAGCCCAACTTTGCCCGATCGGCGTATGAAGTCGGTTTTTTAAAGATATTTTTTTTACATTATTATTTTAAGCTTTTTTGTGTATATCTCTGATCGCGAGCAATTTGCTCTTAATCATTGAGTTCCTTCCTCCATCACCGAAGATATGAATCATCTTCTCTTCAAGGTTGGGCCTATTTAAAAGGTGAACTTTTAAATAGGCCCAACCTTATTATGCTTTCTTTCAAAAAAAATTGAAATCGGTTCAGATTTGACGTAGTTATGGAGTAACATCTAACATTATATCAACAAAAATTTATATGGGAACCACCTCTGAAGTATGCCCTACTAAACAAAAAAAAATTATCAAATTCCATTCATTATTTGGCGGAATAATTGGGTAACAAATATACAAAAAATTCAAATTGAGAACCTCCTCCTTTTTTGAAGTCGGTTAAAATGATTGCATTATTATAACGATCGCAATGGTGTCTGATTGGCTGGTACTCTACCACTATTGTTTAAAATGCATTGATGCAGCTAGAGCTCCATAAACTCAGCGAATTCATAAAATTAGTTTTTTTACTCAATTATTTCAAAATTTATAGGTATATATTTCCATATAGCCAGTGTGATATGATTTTCTAAATATATAAAATGAAAAGGTGACTGACTCACTGATTTATCAACGCATATCTACTATGACGTAGGCATCCGCTAAGAAAGGATTTTTACAAATATAATACAAAAAATAATGAAAACAAGACTAAAAAATTGTTTAATAATAATGATAAGTTCTACGTAAGTCTTTCTTACTCGAAAATTAGGACTTTAATTTTATGAAGTCGGCCACACCGCAATAAAATTAGGGCTGGACAGCAAGATTTCATATGTCGATATTGGTGGGGGGATTGTATAAATTATTTATACCGAGATATTTTTATCGTCTTACTAATGGTTCATTGACGAAAAAAATATTTAAATTCTATACATATTTGGTTCATTAAAACTTGGCAATTGAATTAAAGTACCCATACTTCTTATTCATCCCGCTAGGTTTACCGGAAAGCTAAATAGCTTGGCGGTGTTTTATTACAGATGGGGTGGCCACTATAGCCATGGCGGCAGCCTAGCATTACAAACAAATATACACTTCGTTCAGATGAAGTAGATGAAAAAAATAAGCCTTCCAAGTAAAGTATGTAGGTACAAGTTTTAACTTACCAATCATAACTTTAAATAAATTTTTTTTTTTAGGGTTCAGTTTTTCCTTTTTATGTTTCCTCCATACTGGACTGAGAGAATATTATTCAACGCTGGAAAACGATCTTGTAAATCGAAAAAGTGAACTTTAAACCAGAGCCAATTACGTTTTAAAAAATCATAACAGCTCATAATAAGCTATCAGGAGCAGATTTTTTTCAAAAAGCATATTTTTTAATGTAACACATCAGATGATACTAATTATATAATTCTAAAGTAGAATTACTTTAGTTTTATACATTAGTTTTATATCAATTTCGACTAATAGTTTTTCAATTTCAAGAAGCAATGTTGCTGTAACTTGGTATTTGATACATATGAAACCACGAAATAACTCTAAACTCTGAAATGCTAATTATGCTGTATTATTTTTAAGGAAACATGATGTAGTCCTAACAGTTTGTACTTAATATACTTTTTAGAAATAGATACATCGTAAATTTCGCTTTAAACATAAATAAAACAAATGATGTTTCATTAAAAATGCTGTATGTTTATTTAAACAAGATTACTTAAAAAATCAATGTGTTCAATATTAATACCCACTACGTATTCAGAATTTAACACAATATATTCTAAAATGTATATTAAGAAACATTATTTGATATAGAATACAAAGAGATTGATATAAAGATAAAATTATAAGTAATGTAACATTTCAAAACATTCAAATGAAATGTAACATCCACAAAGATAAATTGTATAAAATGCTTATTTTAATAAATAAAAGAAATTCTCGTGATACAGCGATTTATGATCACACAGAAAATTAGTCTAGATACATAAAAAAGCGGATATCAAGGTTTTATGGGATTGAATTAACATACGAAGCGTGAAAATACGTGGATCGTTGTTCAATTTGAGCAAAACAAACATTTCGTATTTGTTTTAGTATGAAAGTAGCGTAATTAATTCAGCCCAGCCATATGGCATCCCACTTCTGAAAATTAATTGAAGTGATGTGACTATAAAGGGCAGCATACCAGACAACATTTCGATTCAGAAAGTGAAATAATACATATATGTGTTATTTATTGATTAGTCCTTCAATCACGCAGCAACGGATCAACGTGATTTTTAGCGTTATTATAGTTTAGGACCTGGAGAGTCACATAAAGCCGATTGTATCCGAAAAAAGGTTCACGAGGGATTTAAAAAAAATCTAATTCTAAGTCGCAAGCAAACGCTAGTCACATATAAATAAAATCGGTAAGTACTAGAGATTGCATCAGATACCTTACTATAAATAAAGCTACTGCGAAGATTTTCCATAAAATATGAGCGTCGATATATTAATGTCCCAAGGGTCTAACCGCGACTTCGTCCGCGTGGATTTAAATTAAAATCCCTCGAGAACTTTTTAATTTTCCGGGATAAAAAGTAGCCTAGTAGCCTGTCACTCTCCAGTCCCCCTAGCCAAATTACACTTCGTTGTATCTATTCTCTTTCTTTGATCGTTAACGTCTAAAGCGTTAAAGTTTTTTTTAAAGCACGCCTCCCTCCGGAAAGGATTCTTCTTCTCAGTCGATACGCTCTTGACAGAGCGGTCGTGCTCGTCACTTTGGTGTTGTGGCACGCTTCACAATACGCCTCCACTCCTCTCTAGCTCCCTTTCTTGTGCATTCATGCAACGGGCCATGCACCGCAGCCCTCACCTGGTCTGTCCATCTCATAGGCGATCTGCCACGTGCTCTAGTGCCCTCCACTCTTTCCTGGACCACTAGACGTTCAATCGAGTTATAATTACGTCTTGACACGTGACCAAAGAAAGTGAGTATGCGAGCTTGCACAATAGAGGACAGACGCTGCTTGATGCGGAGTTCTTCGAGAATGGACTTCTTGCTCCGGAATTCGGTCCAGGACACTCTCAAAATTCTTCTCCAGCACCACATCTCGAGAGCGTCTATTCTCTTCTTCTCACTTTCTCGCAGGGTCCACGTTTCCGAAGCGTAGAGGAATATGGGGAACACAAGCGCTCTTACTAGCCGGGTCTTAGTGGCCTTTGTTATATTACGGTCCCTCCATATCTTCCGCAACTTATCCATGGCTGTCCTAGATATCGCCATACGTCGTTTTATTTCATCTATGCAGCCCCCGTTGTTCGAAATTAATGCTCCTAAATAAATGTACGATTGGACCACTTGACAATTCGCGATTTGTGTCACTTCCGGCGAGTTATTGTTAATGCAATCGACAATCATAACTTTAGTTTTGCTGCGATTGATCTTAAGGCCAAATTCAAGACTGACGTTTTCCATCTTTTGTAGGAGTTCTTCCATATGGCCGGAAAGGATAGGTGTGATAAAAAACTTTGGGAACTCCTGCTTTAGAGGAAGCGTGTATTCGTGTGCATAAGCGTGTATGTTATATGTAATACTAGCTGATGCCCGCAACTTTGTCCGCGTGGATTTAGTTTTTAACATCTCTCGCGAACACTTTGATTTTCCGGGATAAAAAGTAGCCTATGTCACTCTCCAGGTTTTCAACTATACCCATGCAAAAAATTCACGTCGATTGAAGGACAAACCAACAAACAAACACACTTTCGCATTTATAATATTAGTATGATTCTGTCGTTTAACACGTTTCTTCAATTGAAGGTGGTCGAGTGAACGCGGGCCCTGTTCGGTGTCATGCGGCGGCGGCACGCGCGTGGTCCGGCCGCGCTGTCCGCGCGAGCAGCACTGCGGACCCTCCAGATACGAGCGGTGCAATACGCACAGGTACATTCACTGATGTACTTGTTTTGCAAGCGAAAGGTGTTATAAAGCCCCCGTAGCCAAGTTACACTTACGATTATCTATTCTCTTTCTACGATCGCAAACGCTTGAAGGTTTGTCTAGGGCTAGACTAGATGGCGCAGCAGCTGATCAAAGACAGGAGTGTATTGATATTATTTCGCAACATTTTGTATAATAAATGTTTTTTTAGCATTTAAAATGCATAAATTATTCACTGCAGTGACCATTCAAAATGCTCATCTCTCAACCTCAACTCAACTCAAACCTTTCAAAATTGCAAACTAAGTAGGTGGCGCTTACGGTGAATAATTTATGCATTTTAAATGCTAAAAACATTTTGAAACTCGGACCTATCAAAATCGCAAACTAGATGGAGCTTAAATTATGTAATTATTTTAATGTGCATTTTCAATGGGCACCACAGTGAATAGTTTATGCATTTTAAATGCTATAAAAAACATTTATAAAACAAAATGCCGCGAAATATTATCAACACACTTCCATCTTTGATCAGCTGCAGCTGTGCCATCTAGTCTAGCCCTAGCCAAACCTTCAAGCGTTTGCGATCGTAGAAAGAGAAAAGATAATTTTACTTGGCTAGGGGTCTGGTGTACGCTAAAACAAACTGAGAAGCGGAGTGATACTGTGAGTGTATCACTCCGCTTCTCAGTTTACTTTGGAACACTATATGTACCCGTCTGGGATATGACACCATAGTTATTCACAGTCCACACCACCTATGGAATTCTCATTTTGTCAATACATACACGTCGAAATGTATTGACAAAATGAGAATTCCATAGGTGGTGTGGACTGTGACATCATTCGAGATCACGGAACGTTTTCGATCACGTGACCATGACCAGAATTATAGCAATTTTATTTAATGTTTTCTAATTAAATAAAGCTTTATTTTTTAGTTTTGTCGTATGGAATAATGTTTTTAGATAATAATCTTTTAGGATGACACCAGTTGAAACGATATTTTTATTATAGTCAAATACCCTATTGATTACGGTAGTAAATATCATTCGTCTATGCATAAATTGCTATCAAAAAATGATACCGTCGAGTCCAAAGACTACAGACAGACGGACGGACGGTCGGACGGACAGCGGAGGCTTAGTAATAGGGTCCCGTTGGCACCCTTTGGGTACGGAACCCTAAAAAAGCCACACACACGGGCTGATGGTTGGATGAAGTAAAAGTTAAAATAAGTCAGTAGGTGTGTGCTCTCATTGAGGCCCCATGCGGGCGCGAGCGGCGAGACAATGGGCGACAAGCCCTGAGGGATGTAGTTTAATCGCAGCTCTAATTACGAGTATGAATGGCCTCTTCACGTGAACACACGATATTTGTGAGAAAAGTAAAACGGTTTAAAGCAAAGTTATTACGGTTCAAGTTTGCGTGATTAAATACTTTACATTATTCTCCGTTTGAAAATATGAGCTACTTAGTCGTTTTGGAATAGGTATATAATTTTCACTGAACCTACTACTTTTTTAAAGAAAATTATCTTTATATTACTACCTTTTGCCCGCGGCTTTAGCCCCTTAGGGGTTGAAATTTCAAAAATCCTTTCATAGTGGAAGCCTACGTCATATTAGCTACCTTTATGCCTTTCAGCCCGATTCGTCCAATGGTTTGAGCTGAGCGTTGATAGATCAGTCAGTCAGTCACATTTTTCTTTTATATATTTAAAATTGTGTAGCAGTCAAGGCCTAAAAAATCGGCCAAGTGCGAGTCATAACCGCACACGGAGGGTTCCGTACCACCGTACAAAATTTAACACCAGCTATTATTAAGATCGAGCAGAAACAAAAACTTAATTGCACGGAGAGTTTAATTGTAATTTAAAACTTTATTTTTTAACTATTTCTTGTTATAGCTGCAATAGAAATAAACATTCTTTTAATAATTTTCCCAAAAAATTTTTAAAAAATTCAATTCTCTATAAATAACGGTTCATGAAATATAGCCCGCTGACAGACTGATGGTCAGACGGACGGAGAGCGGAGGCTTAGTAATAGGTTCCCGATACGTTACGGAATCCTAAAAATAATTTCCGGTCAAAGCATTGCAAATTCTCACAGTCTAGCGATTCCAAAAAGAATCCACACATCTTTTTCGTATTGTTATTTGAATGGAAGCGCCGCGGCGATAAGGAATGAGCTCAGAGGTGATTATCGGAGGCACGTAGGTCTCTCGTATGGGGCGAAAGTTGGAACACGCATTCAATTTAACGTGCCGCCTCACAAAGGAGTTCACCTGCCGCTATCGGCGCCTGGGAGCCATTATTCAGCCGATACCATCTCTCGCAGAGTGGTGTCTCTGCTAAACGATGACGTTTGGGAGGAGCGGGAAAAGACATTCGTGAAGATGTTGTGATTTGTGATCTGTCCGGATACTAATGACTTTCTTACTAAGGGCCGATTTCTGCGTAAATTTGATATTTTGACAGTATTTTCAATACAAAAACTGTCAGAACGCCCAATTTATTCCTCGGTAAAACGTCACTCGACGTTGGTGGAATCGGCCATAAAACTACAGAATAGCCAGATATTCGGTAAGCTATTTTATATAGGTTCTATTTAAGTTTCTTTATATGTAAAATAATCTATAATAATATAATCTATAATAATCTATAATAATATTATGTAGAATAGAATAGAATAGAAATATTTTTTATTCAAATAAACATTTAGAAGTGCTTTTGAATAGTCCATGAATCTACCACTGGTTCGGAATGCCTTTCCTGCCGAGAAGAACCAGCAAGAAACTCGGTGGTTGCTCTTTTCAAAACACTCCTAACTTCTATCTTAAGATTATACTCTAAAACTTATCATAAGTATATTTTAAGTAACCGCTGAGAATAGAATAAGAATTTTGTATTTTTCTTCTTTTTCAGTAATAGAAGGTTTATTTATTTATTTTATAATTGCTGACAGGAGTTAATTTTCCAGCTCACTACTGAGTCCAGTTCTATTCTCGGAGCAGGGTTATTATGGGCGATAGTCCACAACACTGGCCCAATACAAACTGAGAACTTCAACACACCTTTGAAAACATTATGGAGAACTCCCAGCCGTGCAGGTTTCCTCACAATGTTGTCCTTCACATTTAGAATCTACGAATTCCTAGGTATATTGTTTAGGTCGACAAATTAAATCCGCGAACTTCACTTGCGTCTAGCGAACAGTTCTGAAAAGTTTTGTACCATCAATGAAAAAGACGAAATTCTCAAAATTTTCGAGAATTTTCTGAAAGATTAGATATGGATTTATTTTTTGAAAAATCTAGATTTTTGCAACATATTATATAGTATATAATTTGTATAACATATAAATTTACTATTTTCTACATAGAATCTGTTGCCGGCTCCACATTCCAAGAATTAATATTTTTTTAGTTTCTACCCAATGGCCACTCGTTTTATACAAAAGAAAAGATGACACCGTTAGTTTGCGACCACCATGTTTGCGAATGGAACAACACCAATTTCTATGGAGGTAAGAACATAATCTAAGACCCTTTGGGTACGGAACCCTACAAATTAAGGCCTAATTTATTACGAATTTATTATTCCGAAAAAGTTTAAAATATGTAAAAAAACAGTGTGTTTATTGCTTCCGCTTTCCTCCTTTATTTAAATCATTTTTAATTAAACTCTGTTTTAAGAGGAACCTCTATTCATCAGTTTTCTAACTTTATTGATCTGACTGCTGTAATTTTGGTATCATTGCGGTTATGAGTTCCTCGTTCTCGTGTTGCTTATTAAAATAAACATTTTATTTTATTATCCCTTTACAAATACTATACTTAAAGCTTTATGCTTTATTCTTGGCAATATAGCGTGATAGCATTTTGTAACATTTTGTCTGAGCAAATAATAGAAAGTATTTTCTATAGAAACATTCCGCCAAGATGACGTCGAATAGAAAACCATTTTTTTACATTTTAAACTTGATAACCACAATGCCTAGCGCCATCTGGTATCCAAAGAGTTATCTCTGTTATCTGGTTATTTCATGAAACTTTTCTTTATTTTTCTCAGTTTTCAGATCCCTGAAACTTTTTTATCTGAAAACTATAGAATATAATAATTCCATAAATAAAACAATCTTTGCTGCACATTAATTTTTGACACCTAGGAAAGCGCCCATAGTTCCACAGATCATGTCATTAAAAAAATTCTAGTATAGTTTTACTTTATTTTATAAAGTATTGTATTTTTCTCATTACATTTAGTTATATTACCTAACTTATTAAGTTATTAAAGTAAATAGAGTCGACGCTAATCTTTGTCAAACTACTTTAATATAACTAAATGTAATGAGGAAAACATACCAAATTCAAATCGCGTATTTTACTGTGTTAAAGAAGTTTGTATTTTTAGGGTTCCGTACCAAAATGGTAAAAATGGAACCCTTATGGTGAGACTTTCTCCATCCGTCCGTCCGTCCGTCCGTCCGTCCGTCTGTCACAGTACTCACAGTCGATTATTTCAGTAACTATTAAAGCTATCGACATGAAATTTGGCATAGTTGTGTATAATAGTGGCCCAACATCATTTGAATAAAGAAAAATCGAAAATTATTTTTAGTTTTATTAAAAAAGGGGGAAAATCGGGGGTTTGAAATTTCAAAGTAAAATAACTATACCGAATGGGGTATCATATGAAAGGCCTTTACTTGCGCATTTTTACCAATCGAAAAATCTGAAATAATTATGGTCAATAGAGCTTTATGTATATTTTACAGGAAAAATAAAACCAACGCTCTAACTGGCATAGTTTTTTTTTATATTAACAATAAACCTCTACAAACAAAGTTAACCATAAATAAGCAAATTAATATAATATTATTGTTTTACTTTTACTTTTGGATTACGGAACCCTCGGTGCGCGAGTCCGACTCGCATTTGGCCGGCTTTTTTAATTTAAATGTAGGTATATATATCATCTAAACTGTACAATTGAAGATTACTTAGTGCCGATTTCACCAACGTAAAATAAGTCTTTTCCGAGCGTAAATTTTATATTTTGACAATATTTTCAATAAAAAAACTGTCGGTGAAATCGGTTTGTACATAAACTAAGCATAAACTATTATTTCAAGTAATAAAGTTAAATTCTTCGTAAATATTTGCGCAATTGCATAATTATCTATAGCAACTCTATAACAGTGGATATATCTATCATCCATTCGTCTAATTCTACTACAATTCATCGATATAACATAGACAGAACTATAGTATTACCTACGTGTATTATACTGTACACCAATAGGTACATAGTACACATTATAGTCTAGCCTATCGTACATGGATCATTCGAGACTATCAACCGATTGCCCTTCAGTTCATTATCTAGAACATTTGAAGTGCATTAGAAGACCAATTGTAATTCGAGTAGTTTGTAATGTTTACGCAATGTAGATTAACCTTTCCTTGTATTATACGTGTACGTACCATGATAATTGTTTTGAAAATGTCGTTATTTCGATCCAGTTGCATGGACCGTGGTCACGACGGTCAATTTCAAAACAATTATCGTGGTACGTACCTACCCCTAATACATTAAAATTATGTCATTAAACCACGAAATAAGTCCAAAATCTTTACCTTCCCTTGCTTTGATATCAACATGATTTAACTGGGTTTACCCTTGGTAAACCCAGTTTAAAAATCAGGTTGTACTTATTTAGAAGCCGTGGTTACCAATGGAGAACCCTCACCAGTCACCTAAGGGTTGTGAGTTCGAATCCTAGCTAGGCACTAGGAGTTTTAATATTTCAATATTACGTTATTACGCCTACACTTATGTCAATTTACGGATGTTTATTACGGGTTTTTGGTCCTTCAGAGGTTCCTGGAGACAAATTATTAAAGTTTTTGTAATAAACTTGTATACAACATTCGAAGCGTCGCGTCGCGTCGCCTGTTTTGTATGTGATCTCATATTAGTATTCTTTTGTAACCTTCTATGACCTTTCCAGGTAAGCGACCTTAAATCTTAGATTTGCAAATACGAGTAGATTTTCAAATTGATCTGATAAAAACAATCCACTTAAGCTAAAATATCGTTATCTATCTTCGGTGAAAAATATAAAATAACGACTAAACTTTAGACGGTTAATTTTTTCTCGTCAAAACTTTGACCATTTCATTGGTGTTATTGGTTTTGAAACATTAATGGATCTATTCAGAAACTTCAATCCTTTGCCTCATTAAGCCAAGATCTTTTTAACCGACTTCCAAAAAGGAGGAGGTTCTCAAACGGCCAGTATATTTTGTTTTGTGTTCGTTAACTAAATTTGAAAGTTCCGTGACTTGATTTGTCATAAGAGCCACAAATTGGCCTACATGAAATAAAATTAACTTGTATTTAGGTGCTGGCCCACTCTTATCGGAGCCCTATTTGCCCTGGATATAGACCTAGATCTATCAATTTCAAAAGACCCAAAAAAATAAAAAAATAAAGATCACGTCTTATTTAAAAAAACCGGCCAAGTGCGTGTCGGGCCACGCGCAGTGTAGGGTTCCATAGTTGCAAGTCACAAATATTATTGCTGACCTAGGATAGTGCTTTTATTTTATTTATGAATATTGAATATATTTTGAGTTCTATGGTTTACATACTATAATATACTACAAAATATGCAACTTACACTACGTGTAATACCTAACTTAGAAAAAACAGACATAGCTCCTTAACTAATGAACCCTACTTAGCCGTGATAGTTTTCCTTTAAAATTCATTATGTTTAATATTTGTTAAAACCTCTTTCGGGCGTCGATAATACTGGCACACTACACACATAACACAAAAACATTCTTGACATTATGAAAAATAAAAGAATATATTATGTAATTATATTTTGCGGTGCGGGGTTAATATTATGTAATAAAACGTGCTAGAAAAGAATAAAGAGAAAACAGTGCTGGAACATTGATCGCGGCGCCGCGGAGCGCAAACAGTTCAGTTGGGGGTGAGCCTAGTATAAGATATATATTAAGTATATTTTATTACAGAGTACACGGAACCATATCCACCCTGCGACAGGCAGCGGGCCAGCCAAGCGGCACTTTATAAATATAAAAAACTTTTGGGTCCGGCTCGAAGGACCAAATGTTTATTTATATTTATAACTAGTAGGGCGCGTGGGTGCGCGGCCCGCAAGCGGACCGCGGTTTTTCTATCGTCAAGTGGACTTTTAGGTCCTGATCATTTATCTATCATCTATCAAATAACCACTCTTCCATCTTTTATACTCTCCCAGATAGATGCCTAAGAAATTGGTATGGCCGCCATCTTGAATCCGCCATTTTGAATTTTTTTTCAGCTCACTGGCAATTGGATGAGGTTTCGAGTATTTTTTGTTTGAGCACCTCCCACCTATCTTCAATACCCTGCCCGTGCTCCTCACCCACCTTCCAAACCCTCGATCATCATATCTCATCATTTGTCAGAATGAGAATTCTTTTATAAAAATAAATTTTGAAAAGAAACCATATCAAAGTCTTGCATAGTTCCCAACTTCTAGTCTTCTCAATTTTCGCCATATATTTTGTATGAGAAAAAAAAATCCGCCATCTTGATTTTTTTTCTATTCATCAAATAGACCTTTGGGTCCTGATCATCTTTTGCCACGAAACTACTCTTCCATCTTTTATACTCCCTGAGATACACACCAACGAAATTTGTATGGCGGCCATCTTTTTTCCGCCATTTTGAATTTTTTTTCAATTCACTGCGAATTGGATGAGGTTTCGAGTGACATTTGTTCGAGTACCCCCCACCTATCTTTGATACCCTGGCCGTGCTCCTCACCCGTCTCCGAAATCCTCAATCATCAGCTCTCTCCATATTTTTCCTCCGAATGAATTTTTGTCCTCTATACGAAACAATCGGTGAAAAAAAAATTTTTCATACAAAATTTTTCAGGAGAGGTGATCAATGAGTCAGTGAATCAGCACGAGCAGCTATATATATATTAAAGTCTGTTTGTATTTATCAGGATCTATCAAATAAATATAAACAGCCAAATCCGTCTAGTACTATTTCCGCGGAAGAGTAACAAACACACACACCTTTCGCCTTTATATAATTTAATATTTCGCCTTTATATGATACTAGCTGACGCCCGCGACTTCGTCTGCGTGGATTTAGTTCATAACATCCCGCGGGAAATCTTTGTCACCCTCCAGGCTCTCAACTATACTTATCCAATAAATCACGTCAATCCGTAGCTTTGTAGCAGGAAACATTTGATCGTCTTGCTCGCGGCATTGTTAATGATGATTCAAAGAGAAAACATATTACTGATGATATTATCAATTACGTTAAACTATAATTTTTATAATTGTTTTTACCATAATTTTTTAACATAATTAACCAAATACAAAATTACGTTTAGCTGTCATTTACGTTTTGTTCTTCCACTGTCATTTTCGTTTTTTTATTCCATGTCAGATGCATTTTTGTTACAACAGGTTTTATATTGACTTGACGGAAACGCGGTCGAACGGGATACAAAGTATCCTAGGTCCTGGTTCTAAGCTACCTCTCCACCGGAAAGCGGAGGAATGAGATCACGTTTGACGGGCCTTCGGTTGATTTAATTTCGAGGAATTCAGAAAATATGCCACTTATACAATATACTTCACAAAGTCTACATTCACTGAATATTTATATCTGAACTATTTCACCGATTAATTTTTACCGATCCTAATTTAGATCTAGTTAGCTTTTGGCGACCAATTCACTGCATCCGTACTACACCCCGGTCGTCCCGGGTAACCGGTCCACTGGAGTCTGGTAGCATAGGACGAGAGAGTCGGTTTGCACCTGCGCAACTGCTTACTCACTTAAAACAACTCCCGCGCAGATGGATCTTGGCTAGATTTTTGGGAGGGCTGGATACTATAGAGATTTAATATCAAAATGGAGTATTGAACAACAGTTACCGAAAGATTATGAGACTAATGGTACAAGTTTACAATATAAAGTAGATTTTAGTGAAAAGATAACTATGCTACCTCATATACAGTATTACAGTTTTTGTCAAATTGTTGATCTATCCCATCAGAATTTGACGTCAAGAATTTTACCAACTTTAATCAAACTGCAGCATTGCAAGGTAAATAATATAACCATTTGTACCATACTGATAATTTTCTCAGTGCTAAAGTGTGTTTGTCCTTCATTCTCGCAACAACTGAGCAATACTAAAGCTGAGATATACTTAAATTTTTTGTACTTATGGAATGAATGGATAAAGACAGATTTAAATTTTTCTGCATGTGTACGAAGTCGCGATCAAAAGATTTTTTTTATGTTATTTCTACCCTAAAGGATATATGGCCTAGTGCACACTTCCTTTTTATTCGCGTGATAATTTTGGCGCAGAGATGTTACATAAGTACATAGTAGTACATACTACTTTACTCTAAGGGTGAGATCTTAAGACAGCATTCTCATTCAGCTCAGACTCAAGACTGAGTTAAAACAAGACAGATTTACCTCAGGACATATTTGTGTCTCATTTTAACTTTTATCTTGAGTCTTGAGCAGAGCCGAAATACAATCATAGATCTCAGCATAAAATATTTTTTACTAACTTTAATAAGTATATGTATTAATATGTATACTGAGAATATACTGCAAAAATTGCAGCGATTTTTAAATTCGATGTGTCAGATTATAAGCTTGTAAAAAGGCTATTGAGTAATATTTACAGAACAATTCTAAGATAGGTATAAGCCCTGCCACCTGCACAAAAAATAAAATCGTAATCGCAAAGCAAAGAATATTTTTGCACATGATGTGAATCTTTTATGAAGGGTGTACAGTGGAATTCATTTATTTAATTTCTATGATTTTACAGGTACTGAATCTATCAAGCAACAAAATAAACTCAATTGAAAATTTTCCTGGTTTAG
Organism: Oeneis ivallda; assembly: GCA_029955525.1. Taxonomy (NCBI): domain Eukaryota; kingdom Metazoa; phylum Arthropoda; class Insecta; order Lepidoptera; family Nymphalidae; genus Oeneis; species Oeneis ivallda. The sequence continues at coordinate 163,137 of JARPMR010000048.1, read as the reverse complement.
TAGAATTGGAAGAGTTGAATTTAGAAGATAACTTAGAATTAAATATAGCAGAGGTTGAAATATTTAAAGGCAAACACAATTCAATGAAAATATATTTTTAATTCTAGTCTGATTTAATAGGCAATCGTAATTTATATCATAATAACTCGGTACAGTATGTTATTTATTGCATGTGTATGTACCAAAATATAATAATTATGCTATTTTTGGGCCTAAAAAAATCCCATAGGTACTGAATCTTTCTGAGAGATTTTTAGTACATAAGTTTTAGTCCAGCCTACTCGTAGATTTTTGAACGTAATAAAAAGAGCGCTACTGAAGTGTGACGTGACAAGACAATAGCTCCATACAATCTTCATAGAAAATTTCGTTTTAGAAAGAGACAGTCGCAGTAAAACAGCAATAAACTATATTTGTTTCTGACTGATTTATTTTCCGTTTTTACAAATGTTATTTATATATATTATGTATATGTCATTACATTTTCGATTATAATAATTAATGAATCTCAACATTTTGACGACGGTCAAATATCCACCATTACCAGTCATAATTGGCTTGCGGCAATGAATGAACTCTAGACTATAGAGCTTGCTTTGATTTGAGACAATCAAAACGAAACTCAACTTTGTTTGATCAGGAGGACATGAGTTATAATATGAGTTTTACCTATTAACGTCCTTATATCTAGGCTTCAAAAGATATTGAACTGAAATGTTTCACTCGTACGTTGACAGATTACCATAGGCATTTTCTAGGCAAGCGCGCTCCAACCTAGACCTCATCAGTGCTGTCTAGTATTGATTGTCGTCAAGCGCAAGCCTATTCCGAAAAAAGAAAAAATTACCAATACAAAAACTGTAAAAACTTAATCTTTCCTCGTCAGCTACACACTGTACCTATACTATTTGGCAATTGTGTAGTAGGCCTTTAGCAATTAGGAGTAGGTTGAAATGACTTGGACTAAATTTAAAAATCAGACACTTGATAGTATACCTAACGTTTTCAAGCAGTTACGAGTAAATACTATGCTGTATTTGGTCATATGTAACGCGTGTACTAAAAGTAAATAATGTTAATATAAATGAGAAACATGATTCATACAATTATATTCATAATATTATTTTTTTTTATCAGTGTATGTTTGCGTTTGGAAATCCATATTTAGTTCTCCTTTGCCAAATAGGTACTGGTCAAAATGGAATGGTCAAAACGTTTTATGAACAAAAATGCTCCCCCCATATACGGTTAAGTCTTTGGTTAAGTGGTGTACAAACTACAAACACAATGTGACATTAGAAGCGGAACAAAAGGCCAGCCCTGTTAGGTAAAATAACAAAGGCAATTGCTGAGTCTAATTATATTTGCACAGACTTTGCTAAAACTTATAGCTTAAAAGGTTTTTTATTAGAAAAATATTTGCCCTGGAAACCTTAAACATGACTCATATACCCCTTTTCCCTCCAAATTAAACGTAAAAATTTACGTTTAATTTGGAGGGAAATTTAGATTTGATTAGAGTGAATTTCTGAATTCTGAATCGGTCGTGGAGGACAGAGAAAGTTTGCATCCAGGAGACTTAGGATACTTTTTATCCCAGGAATTCAAAGTTACTACGTGAACTAAATCATGTGGACATGTGCTATAGTTAGTAAATATGTATTATAATCTGTATTATAATATCTTCTCTACACTCAAGCTACAGGGTAAATGGATGTGAATAATTTAACAGAGCTCTCAGATTTGTTGAAATATTCAGTCACATGCAATTTAAGATTAAGACTAGTAGGGTAACAACTCAGCATACTGAAAAAACGGGAGTCATCCAAACGGTCTTCTTTAATTTTAAACAAATATCTACTACTACTACCATCTCACCTGATGGCAAGTGACGATGAACATGGTAGCTAACTTGGAAGAAGTATGGCCTGTGGATATGGCATTGTAATTCAAACACGCTATGTGCTTGAATTACAATGCCTGAGCGTTATCAAGAAAATAACTAGTGGTTCGCCCCGAACTGAGACCTCGCGGTAACGGTATCCCATGATTATTCATTCAATCGATACATGATAACCAAAACTGACATTATTATTATGCCCGTTTTCACCAAACATACCTAAATCATCCCCTAAGTAGGAGCTTAACGTAGGTAGCTCCTAAATACAATCCTAAGTCCTAACATCCATCCCAATGTCCTTTTAGGTGTCCCGTACAGGATCGTGATAAATAAGTTGACAGAAAACATCACCTAACTTATCATAGATAGCCCGTAAAGGTTAGGGAACGTTAGTGAAAACATTGAATTATTATGTAGGTACTAACGAGTGAAACCGGGTTACGGGCATCTGTACAAATCGTCATCTATCGACGCGAATAGAAAATATACAATATTTAACTAAAATTTAACTAAAAAATAATTTTAATTGAATAATATGGTACAAAAAAAATTACAATACAATTATTTTATTATTTATGTAACTAAATAATAATGGTCGACGCAAAACTGTTTTTGGGATAACTCGTAGTTCCATGGAATAGTTACTGACTGCGCCATCTATTAGCATTATTGTGAAGCTATGTTGATGCTATATGAATTACTGATGCCCATTAAAAATTAAATAATCTCGTTTCTTTATAATATTTATATAATTTTAGTATTTGTTGTTCAAGTACAGGATATAAGTGACCTAAAAAAATAAAATCAGCTTGAAAATACATAGCGGATTTTCTTAGAGAGCGTCTTCAAGCGAGTGTATAAAATGGCCACTTTGAAATTATAATAAACTCAATTTGAGAATTTTCTTAGAAAATAAAAAATAAGTGTATATGCATATGTATGTATGTATGTATAAAGTATATACATACATACATACATACATAAGTGATTTGGTACACAACGTAATGAGTAAGTGATCGATGTGGATCCTTTAGTCACAACACTATTTTATTTTCATCAGAAACTGACAACACTGTAAATGGCAATTTGGTCTACTGAATTATTGATTGTGCTTTACATGTTGCCTTACAAGAAATAAACAATTTTGAAAGTGAATTTGAATTTTATTGTTCATATTATTATGTTTGAATTTGATTGGAAGAAATTATATTTGGACGTCTATATTAATATTTATTGCTATATTAGTAACACAGTTTGTAGTTGTTTTTAATTAATGTGAGTTATTGAGGTTTAAATTTTTTTGTATACTATAATATACTCTCTCTGTGGCAGATTGAAGGACTTGAATATTGTATTGTGTATAAGACCTTACTTTGTTAGTTACCCGTGCTACTACTAGTCTTACTATCATAGTAGTAGCACGTTACCCAACCTTGCAGTTATATGAATTTGAATTTCATGTTTTTGTTACAGGTACGAATAAACAGAAACTTCATTATGGTAATGAATTCGTAGCATCCAGCTACATCATCGTAGATATGCCGCGTAGATGTCACTACGCGGTCACGTAGGTATCTAAAATATTGATTTTTTTTGACGACCTCCCTGGCGCAGTGGTGAGCGCTGTGGTCTTATTACTGGGAGGTCTCGGGTTCGATTCCCGGCGGGTCAATTTTATAATTTCTGAATTGTCTCTGGTCTGGTCTAGTGGGAGGCTTTCGTCGGCCGTGGCTAGTTACCACCCTACCGTCAAAGACGTGCCACCAAGCGATTTAGCGTTCCGGCACGATGACGTGTAGAAACCGATTAGGAGTATGGGTTGAATTTTCAATGCCACACCCCTTCCAAGTTAGTCCGCTACCATCTTAGACTGCATCGTCACTTACCATCAGGTGAGATCGCAGTCAAGGACTATCTTGTCATTGAATAAAAAAAAAAAGAATATTAGCCATATTATGATGCGTTGTTTCATTACTGCGTGATTGAAGAAAAATTCAATAAACTAACACATTCGCATTTACTACACGTCCGATTCAAGTTGGCCGCTGACTCCCTCCGCGCTTCCCCGCACCGCACCCCAACAGTACAGATAGCTTACCGCTCGCGATTGTCAGTACAGTGTTTTTTCAACCTTTTTTTTTTTAAATTCACTTTATTGCACATAAAAAAAGTACAAATGGCGGACTTAATGCTAAAGCATTTTCTACCAGTCAACCTTGAGATGTGAGACAACACTTGCAGGTGTTCAAAAGAGTAGGGTAAAAAGAGCATAATATATAAATATATAATACATAAAAACCTTTCGTTTTATTACGTTTTAATTATTTTTTGTTTAGGTTAAATGTTTTTATTTATTGTTGTTTGGTTACTAATGTTCTCGTATAGTTTTCTACGAAGAGTAAAAAAGGAAAAATTTTGCATAGCGCTGATTATTTTACTATTTTAATTAATGACTTTCTTCAATGAGGAGAAAAATAACGCCCTTTAAACTCAAGAAGTTATGGCCATGAAAAGCATCGTCGGACCAACCACCTCCACCGCAAGGAGTACGAAGACGAGGAGGGGCTGAGGAAGAAGCACCACGACGAAGCCAGCAACAAGGGGCACCACGAGGAAGAAGCGTACGGCTCCAGGGGAGCGCACTTCGGGGAGAAGAAGGGGCACAAGAAAGGACATAAGACTAAAGGTACAACTTTTTGTCTTGTAATAATGTCCTCCCGACCGAATCCGATCACGGCGGCCAAGCTCGGAGATATTGTATTGCACAACTGTGTGCGCAAACACAGGTGCACTCTCATAGTCCGATGGGACGGAAATCCGACACGACCGGAGAGAGATCAGGTGCAGGACAATTTCCAAATTGCCAATTTCCTAACTCCGGGCTAGTACTAAGAATTTCTAGGCAGAAAACCCCAATACATTTTTCATCGGCCCCACCCGAATCGAACCCGGGACCTCGTCATCCGCAGTCGAACATGATAACCGCTAGGCCAACGAGGCAGTTAAGTTTTTAATATACAGGGTGTAAGAGACACATTAAAGAAAACTTTGTGAATAGGTAACACTTCATCATGAGCAAACTTAGGCTGAAATTAGACGATGCCTCGTTCATCGTTCATTTTTGCGAATATTTTTGGCGAAAATGAACCCTAAGGCCCTTTGCCCTAAGGGCGAATTTTGAACGAAATTCCCAATTAAATTTAAACGGTAGTAAATATAATAAGTCTATGTGACCAACCCATAAGGCGCAAATTAGACGGTGCCTCGTTCATCGTTCATCTTGGCAAACATTTTTGCGAAAATGAACCGTCTTAATACGCCCTAAGGGTGAATTTTCCACGGTTAATTTTTCGAGAATTTTGCTTTCATTTTCGAGGGTCATCGGTTAGCCATCCGTCTGAATTCGCCCTTAGGGCAAGGGCCTTAGGGTTTACTTTCGCAAAAAATATTCGCAAAAATGAACGATGAACGAGACGTCTAATTTCAGCCTTAACGTCTCACTGCAACTGAGCGCAGTCTCCTCTCAGGGAGGGGTAATAGGCCCCAGTCAACCACGCTGGCCCAATGCGAATTGGTAGACTTCACACGCCTTTGAGAACATGATGCTGAACTCTCAGGCGTGCAGGTTTCCTCGTGATATTTTCTTTCGCCGTTGAAACATGTGAATTGTGATATTTAATTGCTTAAACGCACTTAACTCTGAAAAGTCAGAGGTGCATGCCCGGGATCGAACCTGCGACCCCCCGAATAGGAGACCGCATTGCTAACCCCTAGGCTATCACTGCATAACCAAAGGGGCCAAATTACTAATCCTTACTAATATTATAAATGCGAAAGTGTGTTTGTTTGTTGGTTTGTTGGTTTGTCCTTCAATCACGCCGCAACAGGGCTACGGATCGACGATTTTTTGCATGGGTATAGTTGAGGACCTGGAGAGTGACACAGGCTACTTTCATCCGGGAAAATCGGTAAGTTCCCGAGGGATTTTAGAAACTAAATCCACACGGACGCAGTCGCGGACATCAGCTGGTAGTTCATTCCTTGAGTGTTACAAAAAAAGAAAGCCACAATGATTGATAGAGAGCATAACAATAACAATTTATTCAAATTACGATAAGGTCATGACGTGATCAACGCTTAGCAAATAGTTAGCTTTGAGTTACGTAACGAGTGATCCGCTTTCTCTTGACCGCAACATTTTTTTCTGGACAATAACAGACGACGGATGTAAAGGCTTGGACAGACACAAAGCAATAGCAGCAGCGTGGATGAACTCGTGCTTGATTTGAAAATAAAAAGAGCTTCTGAATTTACGCAAAACTTAACCTTAACATGCTTAATATTTTCTTTTAGGCAATTAAATATCACGTGCTTTAACTGTACAAATGAGGAAATCTGCATGTCTGGGGGTTCTCCGTAATGGTCTTAAAGGTATGTGAAGTCTGCCAATTCGCATTTGGCCAGCGTGGCAGACTATGGCCTAACCCTTTCTCATTCTGAGAGGAGACCCATGCCTAGCTATGGACCGGCTATGAGTTGAGATGAAGATAATGATGAAGAAGAAATTATTCGCCACTTAACTAAATAACTCGCGTAGTCCGTAGCGCGTACTAAGCATTAACGTGCACTTCACAACGGAACCGCTTTAATTCACAGTTCCTTGTAGAAATAACCACTTCTAGGAGTCGCTGTGGACAGTTTTGGGGCGAAGCAACGTTGCCGCCGTGCGTCATGTTTGTCCAAGTCTTAATCTTAGTCTAAAAAGAATAAAATAAAACAAATCTGATATTGAAACAAATTAGTAGGTTCTTTTTAGAAATATACGTATTTGCATGAATTATAAAAACTTCTATGAATTTTTTTAGTAAAAACTTCATGGTTGGTTTTTCTTTTTAATAGACTTTAATTTGACAGTTGGGAAAGAGAACGCACGAGTTCGGGAAAGGTAAAAAAAAAGCACGAGTGTGCAATACGCCACTTTTTGAGCAACTGTATTAAAAAAAAAGTTACGGATTTAATCACCGAAATGAAAGGCGAAAGGCCTACCTAGGTATATGTTTGTTCATAGCGCGCCGAGCCGAAAGCGAGCTATCTCCATGATAGCAAACAGGCAAATCGGTTCATTCGTTGTGGCGTGAAAGAGTAGGTAACAAACATCCATCCATACATCCATCCTCATAAACTTTCGCGATTATAAATTTTGTAAGATGTAAGGTCCACTCCAGAATTCGTCCACTTCCAGTTGTATTATATTATAGACTAGTAAAGGGGAATAAAATGACAAAATATTCAATAACGCTGACGCGTCAGTATAATTGTGACGAAATATTTACAAAGAAAAAGTAGGTATAAAACCTATAACAAAAGCACATCAATCTATGTTGAGATAAAAGAAATGCAATTGAAGTCGTAATTTAATGAAACGCACAAATACTTAATTACTTTAAAAACGTAAGTCAAGATCTTAGATTTATATCTATGACGAAAATAACAAATTCTTCATTTCAGAGCTTACCTACTTTAATTGGGGGTAGATGGATTTTTTTTTAAATAAACTATACCATATTTAAATAAAACTTTGAAATAATGATGAAGACGTTATTTGAGGATTAATTATTGTAGTTTTCATTTCAGTAACCTATAGAATATTAAATTATCTCATACTTTAATAAATGATTTATATTTCAGAAAACAACTGGCAACTTGTTAATATATTCCTTCCAAATAATTAAATAATTGATTGTTATGGGTTTCTAATAATATTATGACTTTACAAATTTTTTGTATAAATAAACTTTTATATCAATTATGCTCCCTGGGAGTTAACAGGAATTCAAACGCCTTATCAAATACGTGCGCTCGCCAACCACTACCGCGCGTGACTGTTTTATTTGTTTTACAGTCAAGAGCTCGTAACACTTGCTTTACCTACAGCTTCATAAGCTATCGACTGTAGGTACCTAAAATTCAGCTGCTCGCAGCTCAGCTGGCGACACCCTTGCTACACCATGTAGTTACCACCATGTACTTACAATCATGCAAATAAATCTTTCTATTCTATTGTATGCAACAGGCCGGAAAATATCCTAGAAATGGGTCTTTGTGTCTGTAATGAGTAATTCTTGAAGAATCTATATATATAAAAGAAAGTGGTGTTAGTTACACTATTTATAACTCAAGAACGGATGAACCGATTTGGCTGAAAATTGGTGGAGAGGTAGCTTAGAACCAGGAGACGGACATAGGATACTTTTTATCCCGTTCGACCGCGTTTCCGTCAAGTCACTATAAAACGTGGTATATCAAAAACGCATCTGACGTGGAATAACAAAATTCTTTATAAATGCGAAAATTTGTCTGTTGGTTTGTCCGTCAATCACTCTGCAAAAAAAGCTACGGATTGACGTGATTTTTTGGATAGGTATAGTTTAGAACCTGGAGGGTGACAGAGTTCCCGCGGGATGTTAAAAACTAAATCAACGCGGACGAAGTCGCGGGCATCAGCTAGTTATTAATAAAAATAATATTAACAATACAAGTTAAATCTGATAACATGACGTCAGTTTATATTTACAGAATAAATAAAATATTGTGCTTTAACTTATTTACGTAATAATAAATAATTAGCAAAGTATTCCAGGTCACTGTGCAATTATTGAAAATTCTTCAATATATTCCGCACTTAATTAATTCATCCACAGGTGCCTAATTTAAATAAATCAACGTTACACAAATACCGCAAAGTTTTAACATGGGTAGCTTAAGTATGTCTCGCTCTCTTTAAAAATTTCTGTGGTGGTGTCGTGTGATGCGGGTTGTTACGTTCCCTCTAATATTGTGTTGTATTATAGTTAGGTATGCTTATGTGGAACGCATTGTAAAAACACTGCATACATAGCATAGTGCCCGCCGCGTTCAACGCAAACGCTTCAGCATGAACGCTCTCATACTTGGCCATATTATGTTTGAGTTTACCGCGCGACACGACGCACCACGCGCCGCGCAATGCCCCACATGTGTATAAGCGTACCCTTAGACAGTAGGTATCAAATAATATGTATGTATGTCTGCATGGTTATGGTTGGTTGCAAAAAAAACCACAGACTATAAAGTTTATTGTTATGTGAGCGATTTGGACTTTTTTCTAGTATTGGACAGGATTAAAGGTCAGTTGAGTGTTTTATAATGTCTACTAGTACATCTCTATTGCACATTTTGCCTTCTAAATAACAAATCTCGGAATTGCTTGTGAAATTAAAATTCTTGTGGTTTCCTTTTTTATAAAAAAAAACTCAGAGGTGTCTAGTGGTACCTAGCCTGGATTTTGACGTATCGACTGGTGCAACCACTTGGTATTCCTTATTACCTAGAGGACATTATTTAAGCTTTTTATAAGGACAGTGAACTGAGGAAACTTCCCGGAACACAGGGCCACGGCACAATGCTCTAGTTAATTCAATCTGCCATATGGGAGGCGGCACTTAGGTCACCACAATGTAAGGCCATGCGCTACGCACCATCTGATGTTTTATCGGACACTACGTAAACAGATAGCGACATCCGGATTCGGCGGTCATATTCGTACTAAATATGGGTGATATGGGCCGAATTCAGGAAGTAAAACCGCAAAAAGAGTTCACACATTGTTTTATCACCGTTTTTCTATCGGCTTGGACATCGCCAACGTGTCCAAGTAACTTCCGGCGATTTGCGACGACGATCCCATCTGCATTCTGCATGTTTCTACTGTTGTTATAATGTAAGACATCTTTTAAAGATGTTTCAAGATTAAGATTTTCTGGTACTGCCTAATAAAACGTTAAGCGTTTCTCAACTCTCAATACTCCTCCATTTAATATCTCTACTAAATTGTAAATACTAAGGTCTGTTGTTTATTAGTTCGTAACTTTCGTAAGATTTATCTTACAATCACGCAGATCATCGTCTACGTAAAACAAACTTCAACATGAAAATCACAGTAGCTATTTTTTTTCTAATAAGAATTGACCAGACTTACTAGATATTAAAAGTAAGTCAGAATAGTCATCAAAATCATCATCATCAGCATGGCTACTGGCAGACTTCATACATCCTTTAGAGCATTATAGAGAACTCTCAGGCATGCCGGTTTCCTCAAGATATTTTCCTGCACCGTTAAATCAAATTATATTGAATCGTTTAAAACTCGAGTACCTAAACGAATACGGGCAAAATCTTTAATGTTTAGGTAATCTATGATATTATTAATGCGAAAATGTGTTTGCTAGTTGGTTTATCCTTCAATCACGTCGCAACAGAGCTACGGATCGAAGATTTTCCGAGGGATTTTAAAGACTAATAGGTAAATCCATGCGGACGAAGCTGCGGGCATCAGCTATTAATTTAATTAAATAATAATAAATAAGCCTCAATAGCCCCACGGTTAAAGATGCGGACTGAAAACTGAAAGATCGCAGTTTTGTGCCCAACTGATTGCGCCACGTTATGTTACATACGAAAATTGTTATTATAATAAAGTTATTTTTATATTTTTGAGAAGCGGACTGTATTTCGGAGGTATATAATTAAGCTATGGTGCTGAAAAACAAACGAAAATGAAAGGAAATTGAAGGGAAACAGCACTCACATTGATCGACGCTGAAGTTAAGCACGCGGTCAGGCAAGTTGGCGATAATATCCTCTTCAATTCTTCTCGCTGACAAACACCACAGTTTATATGGGCACAAACACTTTATTGGAGAGTTATTTCCCTAAAGATCACAATGCTTTAGGGGGTTTAAAGTTCATTTTATTTTATATTAACAACGGCAGCCATTATTATCGGCGCACGCGTATGACTCGTAGCTTTGTAGTGAAGTTCGGTACATTAGTATGACGTTATGTTACGTCACTGAGCTGCGTTTCTCGCGATGTTCAGACGCATATGCAGACATCTGAATGCTGCTTTAGATAGGTAGGAAAATGGATGAAAGGAATGCACCATAGTAATGTTTTTTAAATTATATAATAATTATTCTCATACGAAAGATAACCTGGCGCAACCATCCACCCGGCCTTAAAGGGACACCTTTAAGAAGATTCTCATGAGGTGTAGAGTGCAATTAGGATTCTATGAGAAACGCAAATGGCGTATAAGTTAGTTAAGAGTTAAATATTTATATAGATAGATATAGAATATAGTATAAATTTATAAGCTAACTTATTGTTAAACTTTGAATAAAATACTATATAAATTACAATATAATACAATACAGTTATATTAAATGTTTACTGCGTAGGAAGAGGGCATAAACGAACAACCGGACGGAGATAAGTTCTCCCAGAGACTTTCACAGTTGCTACACGTATAATACCGTCTTTTGAGGGATGTACTTTCTCTACTACTGCTAAAGGCCAAGCCAAAGGCGGCACGTTGTCATTCATTACTACAACGACAGTTCCTGGAGTGATAGGTACAGAAGGCGTATTCCATTTTTGTCTAACTTGTAGGCTATGTAGATACTCCATCCTCCAACGATTCCAGAATGATTGGACCATCTTATCCATTAGCGAGTGCCTTTCAAGTAAATTGACATTGTCTGAACTGACATCAGGCGCAGGCAAGGAAAAAAGAGGCGCAGTATGTAGGAAGTGACTCGGAGTAAGAGCTGAAGGCTCTGCGGGGTCCGAGCTGAGTACTGTCAGCGGACGCGAGTTGAGTAGACATTCAACTTGTGTGAGTACAGTACATAATTCCTCATAGGAAAGGAGCTGTTGTCCTATGACTTTAAACAAGATCGACTTTGTTACTTTGACCATGCTCTCCCACGCTCCTCCAAAATGCGGAGAGTTGGGGCATATGAATTTCCAAGTTATACGACTCTCAGCGCATTCTTGTTCTAGTTTTGGATAATACTCTTCTCTAAGAAATTTATAGAGATCCCGAAGGTAAGAAGCAGCACCCTGGAAGCTGGTACCTCGATCACTATGGAGCTCCTGGATTGGCCCGCGTCTCGAGAGAAATTTTTTAAATGCAGCAAGAAAGCTAGGAGTGCTGAGTGAGGTAGTAACTTCAATATGTGTAGATCTCGTAGTGAGACATGTGAATAGCAATATATATGCTTTTTCGCTGTGTACACCACGTCGGCGTACAGGAACGTATGGTATGGGACCTGCGTAGTCACAGCCTGTGAAACTAAAGGCCTTTAAAGCTGGACATGTACGTATATCAGGAAGATTAGCCATCAGCGGATATGTTGGACGCGGCTTAAGACGAAAGCAAGTATTGCATTTATGGATTCTCTGCCTTATAATGCGGCGTGCCGACAAAATCCAGTATCTCTGCCGAAGCAAAGCCATTAGAAGTTCTGGTCCAGCATGCAAATGTTTAGCGTGGTAATAATCAATGATTATATTTACCACATGCCCATTGCGAGGTAATATGACTGGGTGTATTTTTTCGAAGTCAAGTCCCGAGTTGACAAGACGACCGCCAACGCGGATCAATCCATCGTCAATAAATGGTCTCAGGCGATTAAACGCCGGTGAGCATGGTACATTATTTTGAATATTAGAATATTCGTTAGCGAAATGCTGATTCTGCAGAACGCGAAGCATTCGATTTTCTGCAAAATTAAGGTCTTCAGCGGTTATTGCTGTAGTACTGCGACGTGGAAGTAACTTCAAACATCTACAAATATATACAATTATACGTAGAAGTTTGCTCCACGAAGAAGTACGAAGAGCTAGCTCATATAAAGCGCATTGCTTTACAGGCGTACACACAGGGTGTGATAAAATCTTGTGTTCGGGTATGTCATCAATACATTGACCCTCTAGGCTTTTGAGCGGCCACTGAGACGGGTGCTCCGAGGCCCACGGCGGGCCATGGAGCCACAGAGGGTGTGAGACGAGTTTCTCAGGAGTAACACCTCTGGATAAAACATCAGCTGGGTTCTCAGTGCCGGCGCAATGATAGAAGTTATCAGGTGCGATATTATCTGTTATTTGAACAACGCGATTCGCGACAAAAGTCTGCCATCTATGTGGAGAGCTTTTTATCCAGTATAAAGCTACTTTAAAGTCCAGAAACGCATATGTAGCTTTAATTGGGATGCGTTCGGCGTAATTGTCATGTACTGCGCGAAGCAATTTCGACAGCAAGACACCACCTAGTAGCTCGAGACGTGCGATAGAATGTGGTTTTGTCGGCGAAACTTTACTTTTCGCGCAAACGAGACGCACAGTATTACCAGTAGGTGAACTCACGTGTAAGTAAATCACCGCGCCGTAAGCTGAGAGACTGGCATCTGACATTCCCAGGAGTGTGACCTCACAGTCTTCAGTTACGCCCACATGACGTGGTATGTGAAGTTTATTTAGAGCTGGTAATTCATCGCAAAACTGTCTCCACATCTTAATAATGTGTGGCGGAGCTACTGTGTCCCAATCAAGGTTTAATTGCCAAAGCATTTTAATTAATATTTTGGCATACACGACTGTGGGAGCAACGAAGCCCATTATGTCCCACAGGCGGGCAACAGTTGACAAGATGGAGCGCTTAGTGCATGTCACATCGTCGAGAACAGAAATTTTGAAATAGAACGAGTCATTTTCAGTAGACCAATGCAAACCAAGTATCTTATGGTGCATGGCTTTATCAAACTCCACTTCAGTAGGAAGTTTGTGTGATGCTGGAAGGCTATCTAAAACTTCGCGAGAATTGCTATTCCACTTAATCAACTCCCACTGTGCACCCTTAAATAGGTCAATCATCTGCTGCGACGCAGTGATTGCTTCTCGTTCGTTAGGAAGCGAGAAAGCAACGTCATCCATGTATAGCGCAGGTAGCACAATGCTACTCGCCAGCGGATATTTCGCGCCGTCATCTTCGACGAGCTGTCGTACCGTGCGCAGTGCATGGTATGGACTCGAAGTGAGACCGAAGCAAACGCGATTGAACTGGTATAGCACGAGAGGGTCTCGCGGGTTAATGCGATATAAGAAGCATTGATAGCGACGACCAGCTTCGCGCATAATTATTTGTAGAAATTGCTCGCGACAATCTGCTGTCATTGCAATTGCATGCAGACGAAAATTCAAAATTATTTTAAATAGATCTCCCTGTAGGTTAGGGCCTGAATGTAAGATATGGTTCAGTGCCCGTCCAGAGCTGGTACGGCAGGAAGCATCTACGACCAATCTCAATTTCGTAGATTTGTCTTCACGTAAAATTCCCGTATGTGGCATCACATAGATAGGAACAGGATCCCGAAAATCGTATGAAGGCGCGGGAGAAATATAATCTTTCGCGAGATAATTTCTTATGACGTCATCATATGCTGATCTCAATTTAGGTGTAGCTTCGAGCTTTCTTTCGAGGCACGCAAAACGTTTTTTAGCTACATCCATAGAATTCCCTAGGGAACATACATCCTCTTTAAATGGCAGGCCGACAACGTATCTGCCAGTGACAGGATCACGGGTAGTAGTGGATGTATAGAAATGTTCACATTCAGCATCGTCGGGATGTTGAACGGAAGCGGAAGGAAGCTCTTCGAGTTCCCAGAAACGCCTGACTATCGAGTCAATAGCGGGAGGCTCTTGAACGAAACAACATGTCAAGGCCGATTGAGTATTCACAGTAGGTATAGTAGGCGCATTTCCCATGAACACGACACCTAAGACTGTGCGTAATGCAACTGGCATCGACGGGTCGCGACGTGACGTATGGACATCGTCGGGCAGAAGCAAATGCGGGAATAGGGAAGCTCCTATTAAAGCATCTATTTTATTAGGTACGCCGAAACTTTCATCAGCAAGCGGAATACCTTTCAGGTGTGATAGGACTGACGTATCTACCACAGCTGTAGGCAATTTATCTGTTACTTTATCAACAACAAGTGGCGAAATATTAAAGCTAACGTTGTCATTAAAGCGAGAATAAAACTTTAGCTCGATTGAGTTAGAATGTATAACTTTTTCGATCCCTCCGAACCCCTTCACAATAGTACGTTCGGTGTTTGCAAATCGTAAACCAAGACGATCACAACATTCTTTAGAGATGAAGTCTGATTGCGACGCTGAGTCTAACAAGACGCGTATTATTTTTCGTTTACCATGGACATCGTATACTGCAATTTGTGCCGTAGCTAGTAAGACAGTAGATCGCTTATTTCCGACGCGATGTGCAACTTGATTTGTATACGAATGCGTAGCGCTGTTAGAAGCGCCTACGTCCGTAGCAGAGAGAGCTACGTCGGTGCGTTCACCCGCTACGGGCGACGAAGCGGTAGCCGTATGCATCTGCGGTGACGTCACGGAAGCATCTAGCTTTTGCGCGCGAGTTTGTTCGACTTCAAAGTGTAATTTTTTATTATGTTTTTGTCCACAGGGGCAAAGGGGGGAAACGTCACACCGACCAACTTTGTGCGAAAGTCCGAGGCAATTAATACAGGCGTTTTTTTCTTTGACGCATTTAAAACGTTCTTGAGGTGTTGATAACTTACTAAAATCGACACATTTATATAAATGTGTATGCGATATATTTTTGCATAGACATTTAGACGAAGTAGGCTTATCAACGGTACTCACATAAGCCTGATACTTAGGCGCATTGCCAGAAGCATTGTTTGACTGTTTTATATTTTTACTTTGACGCGTATCTGAAGTGTTCGTTATATTATTCTTATTAGTACGTTCAAACACTTTCGCGCGAGTTGTGATAAATTCCACAAAGTCGTCGAACTTAGGTATTTTATTTCCACACTTAATTTCAAACGCACGTATTGTTTCACTGTCTACCTTTTGTGTAGCTATATGTAATATGATAAGATCAGCCAAATTATCTAATTTTAAGTTTTTTAAAGCGCTCACTGCGCCAGCGAACTGATCTATGAACGACTCAAAGTTAGTCGCTGAGGCGGTTTGAAAACCTTTATAACGAAATAATTCGTTTAAATACGCGGAAGTCAACATACGTTTGTCGTCGAAACGATTGATGAGTGTTTGTAAGATAAGCTGATAATTTTCAGCACACGGAGAAATTCCTGCAATCGCGCTTTTCGCCTTCCCTTTCAGCTTCGGTAATAGATAAAATAGCTTTTCGGCATCGCTGAGTAATGGATTATTATCTACCACTGCTTTGAAGGTCGTATAAAACATTTGAAAGGATTTTATGTCACCCTCGAAGTCTAATATCGATATGGGAGCCAGCTTTGGTTTGGCTTTTAGCAGCGAAAAGGTCGCGTTTTGCACTTCCGGTGTTGAATCGGAAGCTGAGCATTTCGTTTGAATTCGTTTGACCCTACTATACAAAGTCTCAAAAGCATACAGACAGTTGTAATCAGGTATTGCATCAGAATCTAGTTGCAACAAACGAGAATTATAATCATCAACGATAGATTCGTATTTTTCTCGAAGCGAATCGATTTGTGATGACTCATCGAGAAAATGTTCTCTTATTTCGTCATTAGTAAGAATTTTGGTATCACGGGATAATTCAAAGATATTCTGCATAATTCTAAATATAGCTTCACGTTTAGCAAGTAGGATAGACAGCCTAGAATCTTGAATATCTTGATCACCTTCACTCGATTTAGAATCTACTTTAGGCGGCATTTTGATAGCACGTAGGTAATTATAAACAAGTTAACTAAATCACAAATGAAAAAGTAACAAAATAACCTACCTTCGTCAAGCAAAGACGGATAAATTAAGTAGGTTACGTAATCGTCAAGCGAGCGTATGGGACGCGCTCAACGTTACGCGCGGTCGGGTTATATCTTTCGATCGAATGATCGACGCGAGTCTTCAAACGAATCTCGAACTTATGCCTTAGAACTTAAGTAACTTTTTGAAGTGTCGTTATATTGACGGTTTTTACAATATTCAAGAATTGTTTTAATTATTAATATTATACAAAAATACTATATATTTATCAAAAAATACATAAATATAAGTAAATTATTAGTATGCCTAACTGGGGAAATAGGTAGCTCAATGCTATATTATTTATGCCAGTATATAAGACACTGAAAAAGTATGACGCAATTGTCAACTTTTCCTATAATAGAAACACATACATTCACAATGAATATTATATGTAAATATTATAAAATCTCAATTATTAGAGCCTATAAAAGTATTCTAACAAATGAAAATATGCTGGAAAATATCCGTCGAAGAAGGTACCAAAAATAAAATGATTGCGCCACGTTATGTTACATACGAAAATTGTTATTATAATAAAGTTATTTTTATATTTTTGAGAAGCGGACTGTATTTCGGAGGTATATAATTAAGCTATGGTGCTGAAAAACAAACGAAAATGAAAGGAAATTGAAGGGAAACAGCACTCACATTGATCGACGCTGAAGTTAAGCACGCGGTCAGGCAAGTTGGCGATAATATCCTCTTCAATTCTTCTCGCTGACAAACACCACAGTTTATATGGGCACAAACACTTTATTGGAGAGTTATTTCCCTAAAGATCACAATGCTTTAGGGGGTTTAAAGTTCATTTTATTTTATATTAACAACGGCAGCCATTATTATCGGCGCACGCGTATGACTCGTAGCTTTGTAGTGAAGTTCGGTACATTAGTATGACGTTATGTTACGTCACTGAGCTGCGTTTCTCGCGATGTTCAGACGCATATGCAGACATCTGAATGCTGCTTTAGATAGGTAGGAAAATGGATGAAAGGAATGCACCATAGTAATGTTTTTTAAATTATATAATAATTATTCTCATACGAAAGATAACCTGGCGCAACCACCAACCACTTGAACTATTGTCGTACCCACTCCTAGCACAAACTTTCCGCTTCGGAAGGTATAAGAAGATATTGAGTCAACCTCAGCTCCGCTGATATTCTTTTTGAAAAAAATGTTAAGCAAAAAAGCTAATAGGAATCGAAAAAGCCCTATAGTTTCTTCCATTGTGTGATAATATGATAATTTTACCGATGCGACTAACTCTTACAACATACAACAGCTTTATTAAATCGAAGGGGCTCATTAGTGAAAGTCTTATCAGAAACGACTTGCTTACATACTTGACTTTAACTTAGGCACAAGCATTTCTATTTATACCTAGGTTTCTGTTGATCTAACGATATCTCTGAAGGAGGACCTACCTACTCCTACATCAAATCTGTTTGTAGATACCTATTAAATAGGTAGGAAACTAGGAACTCCAATTAAAACGGCTAATCTCAGGCTAGAACCCTGTTTTTCCATGATAATAAGTAGCCTATTTGTTACTCTCTCTCAAGTAGACTAATGCAAACTAGTATAAATTAAAAATTTCATTTTTAAAAACAAGCTTTTAGTAACTATATCATCAGATCCTGGATATCACCTAGAACCAGAGTAACTTGTCAAGACGAATCAAATCAGCCCAAACTTGATGGGGTTACGTTGTCTAATTACAGAGTTGCCAAAACCATCTTCCAGCTTGATCATCAGACCCTGGATATCATCCAATCAAGACGACTCGAACGAACCCAAATTCAATGGGGTTATAACCATCTTCCAGCTCCATCATCAGATCAGCTCCATGTAACAATAATATTGTATTATCATCCGGTTTTCATGAAACCGGGAAATGGTTCTAATTCACCTTGCATAAGATTTGACCTAAACAAACATACATACCTTGCAAGTTAACTAAAAGCTTACTTATAAAACATCAAGTAGATCAGAGTTAAATGAGTTTATTTGTTCATTTGTTGGTTCCCCATCAACGGAGCAACGGATCAATGTAAATTGCAAGGATATAGTTGAGGATCTGACAAGTGACAATGCCAATTTTGTCTCGGAAAAACAGAAAGGTCTCACGGGATTTATAATCCATGGGGACAAAGTGGCAGGCAAAAGCTAGAGTTCTTTTAAATTATTATTCTAGTATCTTTCTGTACATTCTTTCTTCTTCTTCTTAAGCAACCGACAGACGTCCACGGCTGGACAAAGGTCGCTTGTATAGACTTCCACGTGTCTTAGTCTTGCGCCGCCTAAATCCAGCGGCTCCTTCTGACTCGTTTGATGTCGGTTCACCTAGTGGGAGGTCTGCCAACACTGCGCTTCCCGATGCGGGGTCGCCACTCCAGCACATTGGGACCACAACGACCTATCAGCTCCTCGAACTGCCCCGCACATTTCCACTTTAGTTTCGCGACTCGCGCTGAGCTGTGTCGGTGACTTTGGTTCTCCTACGGATCTCCTCATTTCTGATGTGATCCCGCAGCTCGCAGGGTTACTCCGAGCATAATAGTTCTCTCCATCGCCTGCTGAGTGACCCTGAACCTATACAATGTACATTATTTAACTTCAATTAATGTACATTAGCTATCCATACCGATGTAGGTACATATCTAAATCTAAACTAATATTATAAAGAGGAAAGATTTTTTGTTTGTTTGTTTGTTTGTTTGTACCGAATAGGCTCTGAAACTACTGCACCGATTTTAACCATTTTTTCACCAATAGAAAACCAAGTTATCAGGAAGTAACATAGGCTATAATGTATTTTCAAAACAATTAGTGATGCTTAAGAAAATTGCAATAATGTAACCCAAATTAGCAAAATTTTGTTTATAAATAATTGGCGTGTGCTGAGAAAACTATTGATGATACATAAAAATTATGTACCTACTACATGATTAGTCTTTCAAGTCACAAAAATTAAATTAGATCGCCGCGCGCCGGTAAAAATTACATTGGTTAATTCTTCCTTACTGATACATAATATTAAAAATGTGAAAGTATGTTTGTTTGTTGGTTTGTCCGTCAACCACGCTGAAACAAAGCTACGGATTGACTTGAATTTTTCGATAGCTATAGTTGAGAACCTGGAGGGTGACATAGGCATCCCGGAAAAGCAAAGAGTTCCCGCGGGATTTTAAAAACTAAATCCACGTTGACGCTAAAGTCGCGGGCATCAGCTAGTCAAATAGAAACATGTACAATGTACATAGGTTCATGCTGTATTGTAGGTACGCTGAAGCCTGGACCAGATTTTATAGCCCACTTGGGTGTCTCCCCTATAAAACTAATATATAACTTTGTTTTTACGACTACACTCGCGACTCTACCAAATATGGCGTATAGAACGATGCATTCAATTTGTAAGTGCAAAGCATCAATAGAGCCTTTAACGTTTTAACTGCCATAATGGAAGTAGAGTTCACTTTTTGGCTCGTGAAAGTTGTAGGTAAGAGGTAAAAATAATATTACGTACAAATATGTTATAATCTATATACCTAGATACCTTCCTATAATTACAGAACAAAAAAGAAGTTTTAATACATACTCTACTATAGATAATAATAGTAATCAATACTTATTCAAGAAACTCTTATTGGACTTAAGTCAAAGGACGTAACAAGAGTGAGTTTTAACTCTAATGTACTAATTTTTCACTATAAAATACGAACCAAGAACCAACAGAATTAATCAAAGCTGAGGACTAAAAAAGTAAAAAAAACTCGCTACGTAAAATATACCTTATCTTTGAACATATAAGGTCTGTTTTCAAAGTGCATTGTAGATAAAGCTTACGTAAGCGTGGAAGCTCCTTGAAGTTACTTGTACTGACAGCTCGTCAGACGTCAGCGCGGGCGTCATGACCAAAGAATATCATGACATGCGCACGCGTCTACGTCGTGGTGCTCGATGTCGCTGATAGATGGCGTTAGTAGTTTCTTTTGAAATAAAGTATATATTAATACATAATTTTGTTATTTTTTAACAACTAGATACGTCTACATACATACGTAAGTATTAATTTCAATGAAATCATAAATAGAATTTCATACCAATTAAATTGAGATCTAATAAATAATAAGTTAGGAATTAACAGTTTAATAATTTAAACGAACTGTTTTGTAATACCTACCCATATTTATGGCTATTTCCCTCGCCGTAGATTAATATAAAATTATTATAAATAATTTTATTAAAATTCCTTTGTTAAAGTTTAAAAATATCTTACAATTATCGTAAAAAAAGGCGTTATAACCGTGTTATCTTATATCAAAAAACTCGTGTTGGTACAACGTCAATAATAAAAATATTACGACCAACGACCATGGGAAACAGTACTATGAAATAGGCATAGGCTAAGAACTGAAAGACAAACAGATAGCTACTATACCTAGAGTATTCGCTAAGAAAGGATTTTTGAAAATTCAACCCCTAAGGGGGTAAAATTGGGGTTTGGAAGTCGAACTTAACGCAAGCAAAGCAACGGGCAAAATTAGCTAGTTAAATAACTATAATATTGTAGGTATAGTTAGTGAGTTGTAGTACAGTTTGGAACTATGTGCCTCAAAAATAATGAGGATTAACTCTTTAAAATTCTAAAACAATTTCAGGAAGCAATAAACAGCACAATTTCTATATTAAGGTACTAAATGCTGTTCCGGGCGTTAAATCCCTTTAGGAGCACTGGTTTTCCAGGAAAAAGTAGCCTAGAGCCTTGTATAATCCTTTGGTTAGGCAGTTATTTGTTATTATATTTAAATGGGTTTCCTCTCAGAATGAGAAGGGCCATAGTATACCACGCTGGTCAAATGTGGATTGGTAGACTACACACACACTTTGGGAACACTACCCCTGTAATAAGAATTGTCGCTATGATTTGATACTTGGTTTTAACTTGTCAACGGCCAGATTATCTCACGTAACACTTTCAATTATAATTTATTAAAATGCTCCGCTTACCTTCCGCAACAACTGTACTAATAACATGATTTAAGCCATGTATTCATTAGGTGCAAGTGCAACATTTGACGCTCATTGTGTTTGCCAACTGGTTCCAAAAAAAAGTACTGAGGAATATTGTGAAAGCTCCTTGGTACATCAGAAATGACGACATTCATCGGGACCTGGAAATTGAATTCGTCGACAAAATTATACCAAAATTTGCCGAAGCCCACGATAAACGGCTTTACCATCATGTTAACGTTGAAGCAATCCAGCTGCTTGACGTAACGGAGCTAGTAAGACGATTAAAACGAACAAAGCCTTTTGAGTTGGTGTACAGTTAAATTAAATAGTGAATAGTGAAAGAGTGATAGTGTAGTGTTAGTTGAGGAACATTCACGAAAGACAGCTTGAATAAACCCTCCTTGTGATTCAGAAATGCTTAAATTCAATTAGAGAGATTCAATTTAAGGACATCGTTAAATTTATAAGATGATTCAATAATTTAATAGATACCCGTACAATTAAATTAACAAGGCTTAGATTTACTGTCTCAAATTAATTACTCAATTGGTATAATAATAACTTAGCCATAGTTTCATTTTCACCTATTCCTGCGTTTAAGTGACTGCATGCTTTGGAATTGCAAAATATATGTATACCTATTGTACTATAATAATTTAAATTCATATATAATAAACAAATTTAAGTGGTTTGTAATGAGCAAAGGCTAGCAAATATTAAAGTATTAAGAAGTTAATATAAGTACTCACAAGCACACTTTTTCATATATTATGTCCAAATAAACAAGTTTGTCGAACTTTACTTGACTCGCCACACATGTTTGTACGTAGTTATTATAGATTAGAAACTAGTAAGACATGATTTACTGTATTATCTCGAATACTCAGTCCAAACACGGACATCGAAGTCATTCCTACTTTGCATAATGATCTCCTTGAAATTCACTGCAGCGCTAATCAATTTGACTGTTTCTGACAGTTGTTAAATCTATTAGCTGTAAAGGTCCACTTGAACCAATCCGTTATAATATATATTTAACTATTTAGTAGGGCGCGTGGGTGCGCGGCCCGCAAGCGGACCGCGGTTTTTATATCGTCAAGTGGACTTTCAGGTCCTAATCATTTTCAATCACATCTCTTCCATCTTTTATACTCTCCGAGATAGATGCCGATGAAATTGGTATGGCCGCCATATTGAATCCGCCATTTTGAATTTTTTTTCAGTTCATTGCCAATTGGATGAGGTTTCGAGTATTTTTTGTTTGAGCACCTCCTCTCTTCAATACCCTAGCCGTGCTCCTCACCCACCTTCCAAACCCTCGATCATCATATCTCATCATTTTTCAGAATGAGAATTCTTTTATAAAAACAAATTTTGAAAAGGAACCGTATCAAAGTCTTGCATAGTTCTCAGCTTCTATTCTATTCAATATTCGTTATATATTTTGTATGGAGAAAAAAAAATTTCGCCATCTTGATTTTTTTCCGTTCATCATGTAGACCTTTGGGTCTTGATGATCTTTTGCCAAGAACCCACTCTTCCATCTTTTATACTCTCCGAGATAGACACCGACGAAATTTGTATGGCCGCCATCTTGAATCCGCCATTTTGGAATTTTTTTCAACCCACTAGCAATCGGATGAGGTTTCGAGCGACATTTGTTCGAGCACACCCCACCTGTCTTCAATACCCTGGCCGTGCTCCTCACCCGTCTCCGAAATCCTCAATCATCAGCTCTCTCCATATTTTTCCTCCGAATGAATTTTTATCCACTATAAGAAACCATCGGTGAAAAAAAATTTTTCATACAAAATTTTTCAGGAGAGGTGATCAATGAGTGAGTGAATCAGTGAATCAGTCAGTGAATCAGCCCCAGCAGCTATATACAGGGTGGAAAAAAATTATGGGCCCTGGAGGGGAACTACCTTAAATCCTTAACTAAGACCATTTTACATTTAGGAAACGTTCCCTTATTTTTAAAAAGAAACATAGGTAGTTTACAAACAAACATTAACAACAAACAACAAACATTCAAAGTTTTTCAAAAATTCGCTTGTCTCACCGGGAATCGAACCAGCTAAAAATTCAAAAAATAAACACCCGCTATTTTATTGCACTAGTCGATACAGTCAATAATAAAGATAAAATATCTCCAAGAAACATTATGTCTTACACTCATCTATCGTACAAGATATTCATAAAATCGAATATTTGGCATACAAGTTCTCTAATCAACATTCCCTAAATCTGTTCTCCTTCAACAAGTAAAAGATACATTATAATTGTCTTATAAGTTTAACATCCAAAGACACTGTATGAAGTATAGGCTTGCTAATTATCTCTGAGTACCTTGTTGAAGATTTAGATAAAATCGTTTGAGTTTTGAGAATTGAAAAAAAAGAATTACAATTTAGCTTCTACACTATTGAGCTAAATTGCAATTCTTATTGCTTGAAAAGTACCTAAGCTTGTAATAAAACGATACGCCCATAATTACACAATTACTAAATGGAAGCAAAACAAAATCGATAAAAATGCTCAAAATGTTCATTGAATTTCAAAATCGCTGTCTCGCACCGCAAAGTTAAACGTTTAAATTTTTAAAGTTTTCTTAAGAAGAAAATGTGCATAGAATTATTATTACCATTAAACGATTTTCCTATCTAAGTCTTCAAAAAGGTACTTAGAGATAATAATTAGCAAGATTTGTACTTCATACTGTCTTTGGATGTTAGAGTTATTAGAAAATTATACTTAACGTTGATCCGGTCTATCAACTATCCGACACTGATCCGTTTACATTACCACGCGTGTGATTCGTCTTTGAAGGTCCAGCTGGCCATGTCTGAGGGACATGGATTGGCCAATTTCCATGTCCCTCAGATTTATCTTGAGAAGAGATTTTGCGTGTGTGATAAATAAAACGTGTTCTCTTGCATATTATTATCGCTATTTTCATAAGGTTGTTAGAAGAATGAAATACGTGAAACTTTCGCAAACAGATGATTTGATGCCTACACTGGGTTTAGGAACATGGCAGGTTAGTTAACAATTATTACTATTATATCATTATCATTTAATATATTAGGGAATTTATTTTTAGTTTCCATAGTTTATGAATTATTCTAGGCCTCACCCGAAGTAATAGAGTCTACGGTATACAAAGCACTTGATCTAGAACTAAATTATGTAATATGAATGAATACAACATAAATTTCACTCGCATAATAATATGCACCTTGAATAACACAGAAGAAATAACATCTCCATGGGGTTTTTAGGGTTCCGTACCCAAAGGGTGCCAACGGGACCCTATTACTAAGCCTCCGCTGTCCGTCCGTCCGTCCGTCCGTCTGTCAGCGGGCTGTATCTCGTAGGCCGTAATAGGTAGACATTTGAAATTTTCACAGAGAGTGTATTTCTATTGCCGCTATAACAACAAATAATAAAAATTAAATTAAATTAAAAATAAAGGGGGCTCGAAAATGTTTTTAGTGGGATGTTTTTTTTTTCATTAATTTAAATTATGTAAGTATTTACTTACAAGGATACCGCAACTTAAAGATAATTGCTCTTAATTTGCGTACTTATTAATACAAAAACCGGCCAAGTGCGTGTCGGGCCACGCGCAGTGTAGGGTTCCGTAGTTGCTTTAAACTACGGAACCCTACACTAAAAATTAATATAATCTCAAATATTATTGCTGACCTAGGATAGTGATTTTATTTTATTTATGAATATTGAATACATTTTGAGTTCCATGGTTTAAATACTATAATATTATAGTACAAAATATGCAACTTACACTACGTGTAATATCTAACTTAGAAAAACCGATATAACTCTTTCACTAATGAACCCTACTTAGCCGTGATAGTTTTCCTTTAAAATTCATTATATCTACTACTGCTGTGAATTTTTTCTTGTATCCTATATACAACTATTTAGCTGGCAGAGGGGGGGGACACTTGACTCTAATAAAATTTAGCACTTTAAAATATCATATTTCACAAACGGATCCCTGAATCGAAAAATGGTGTTCCCACACCCACAACGTTTTTGAAAGACCTATTCAACGACACCCCACACTATGGGATAGATGAGAAAAAAAAAATTCTTCCCCACTTTACATGTAGGGGAGGTACCCTAAAAAAAATTATTTTTCACAATTTTATTTCACCACTTTGTCGGCGTGATTGATATTTATACCCTTGTCAAATTACAGATTTCTAGTACCAATAGACTCTGAGCTAAACCGCGGACAGACAGACAGACAGACAGACAGACAGACGGACGGACATGGCGAAACTATAAGGGTTCCTTGTTTACTACGGAACCCTAACAAAAAAGAAATATTTGTGTTTTACTAGCGAAGGTGCATACTGCATAAGCAGCATAACTATTCCAATAAAATAACCAGTTTACTCTCAAAGCCGTTTATTTTCATTTGCGAACAATGTAAAGTAATAAACGTAGGATATTGTTTAACACTGAGCGAATATCCATAAGTTTTCAATTCAATTGTAGTGAGCAAACAAAAGTACGTGGGATTTTCCAATAAGCAAAACAGGGAAAATAATTATTACACTCCGTTTGCCGAGACGTGGTCTCCACTCGAGGACCTTACGACCCCAGCGGCCATCGGTCCTCCGATTAGTTATTTATGGTTGGGTTAGGTTATTTAGTCCTATAGTTGAGGACTTGAGAGTGACACACCTTTTATCCTCGAAAAATAGAAGTTACCCGCGGAACTTTTGGAACCTAGCTCAACGCGGACGAAGTCACGGGCAAAAATTAATATTATGATATTTTGCAATCTGCCAAAAAGTTGGAAACTCGCCGGCCATAGACAATATCCGAGATTCAATATGGCGCGTTATTACACTGTCTTAGTCAGCGACAAAATGTAATAACGCGATCTCGTCCAATAAAACACAAATTTTTGCGCCACCAAAGTAGTTTTGCGCAGATGTCACCATATTGGCGTAATGGCCATGTTTTCTAATATAAAGGCCCAATAAAATGTCACCACAAATATCAAATACCTAATATGGTGGCGTGATAAAGTTTTCTGCGCGGTTTTCTGTTATTGTCTATATTTTAGGTAGGTACCTAATGTGATGGTTACCTACGGTTGAATATTGTTTCGTAAATCATATTCCATCTATTAATATCATCTTCTTCTTCTTCTTTTCATAGGCCACATGACATAGGCCTCCTCATGTGCACGCCATTCTTCTCGATGTTGTGCCAGTCTCAACCAAGTTTTTCCCACAAGCTTGACGATTTCGTCGGACCAGCGCGATGGTTGCCATATCTATTAATATAGGTAGGATTTATTTGTCAGTTTGTCCTTCAAGAAGCAATGGAGCAATGGCTAGACGTAAGACGTGATTTTTTAGGGTTCCGTACCCAAAGGGTACCAACGGGACCCTATTACTAAGCCTA
Source organism: Oeneis ivallda (assembly GCA_029955525.1). Taxonomy (NCBI): domain Eukaryota; kingdom Metazoa; phylum Arthropoda; class Insecta; order Lepidoptera; family Nymphalidae; genus Oeneis; species Oeneis ivallda. Next base: position 136,079 of record JARPMR010000048.1, on the reverse strand, counting down.
CGCTGTCCGTCCGTCCGTCTGTCAGCGGGCTGTATCTCGTAAACCGTAATAGATAGACAGATGAAATTTTCAGATATTATGTATTTCTATTGCCGCTATAACAACAAATAATAAAAATTAAATTAAATTTAAAAAAATAAATTAAAATATTTCCATGGGTAGGTACATGGAAATATTTTTATTTAATTTTTTTTTAACGGAACCCTAAAAGAGCGAGGCCCGACTCGCACTTGGCCGATTTTTTTGCATAAATAAGTATAGATTCTTAAAGATCTAGAGAGTGATTATCATCTCAGACTTTTTCTTTGGCATTTCTTTGACAGAAAAACACAATACATTTTTTTAACCGACCCGGGAATCGAACCCGGAACCTCGTCATCCGCAGTCGAACAAGCTAACCACTAGACCATCGAGGCAGTTTAGGTAGGTACTACTTATTCAGCAACTCGCGAAAAAAAGGAGATTCTCAATTTGTTAAAGTAAAAGTAAAACGATAATATTATATTAATTTGCTTATTTATCGTTAACTTTGTTTGTAGAGGTTTATTGTTAATATAAAAAAACTCTGTTAATAAAGTCACTTCACAAATTGGATTTCCTACTGTAGACTGTATATTTCCTAATTTACACAAATAATTGTTATTGTTTATATCTTTGCACTCACTGAGGTCTGTCTAAAATTTTCGCGAGATTTTGAATATGATTTAGTATATTTTCATTTTCTTTACGTAGTAGTTCGTAGAAGTTACGCTTTATGTAGTCTTCAATAGCAGTAACTCTTGAACCACCAGGACAGTGTGAGATAAACATCGTCCGAATCGCCATTCGGAGGGGCATAGGTGATGCCGATGGTGGGTGTAAAAGCGCCAACCATATTAAGGTTGCTAATGGTGGCGAGCCAGCCTGGCATAATCGCGCTATTAAACACTGTTGAATTCACCATTGACTCCAGGTTCTAATTCTAAGCTGTGTTTGATTTTAGTGTAGGTATTTAGGTAGATAGGTATTAAATATACCTAAGTATCGTCCGCCAATTCGCATTGGGCCAGCGTGGTGGACTATGGCCTATAACCCTTCTCTGAGAGGAGACCTGCGCTCAGTAGTGAGCCGTTGATGGGTTGCTAATGGATGGATATTTTAATACCTACCTAATAAGGGCACGTTTGTGCACACGTTGCGCGGCGCGCTGTGCGTCGTGTCACGCGGTAAACTCAAACATAAATAGCCAATTAGTATGAGAACGAGAGAGAGAGATTATATTTTCCCAATATACATCTGAAACCTCAATGGCTCAACGGTTAAAGCGGGCTGAACACCGAATGGTCGACGGTTCAGGGTTTCAACACATTTACATTATTCATTAATGCTAGAAACTTTAACTTTGTATGGCTTAGCTATTTAATTCTTTCACTACAGCTGAAATCCTTGTAAGAAAGAACATAGTGGCGAGTTACCATATACTGGAGAAAAACTTCCTCATAGATTTTCTCCTCGAGACCATAGGCTACGCGGCGCAACGAGACTTCAATAAGTTCAAACTGGCGTGCCTGCTGACCATTTATTTGTCTGCTACGGCTAAATCGTAGCTGCCTACGACGTTAATAGAAGGTCTACATGACTTTAATCCATGATTACTTTATATCAAGCAAGGATAATATTATGGTAGGGTTAGTACAAGATTGGATAGTTAACTGTAAATAGTAAACTGTGACATTACCATCAAAGTAAAATAAACCATAACAGTACCGAGTTAGAGCTTAATTTCGTGTACGTATTCTTATACGTTTACGTAACGAAAACGCTCCAAATTAAAATCGTCTGAATTTGTGACTTTAAACCGATACTATTATGGTTCATTTTACTTTGATGCTAATGTCAAAACAAACTAAAACAAATTAAAACTCGGACTAACCGCACAGAGGTCCAACGTAGTGACTAAATAACAAAATGAGAATTTAACACTTTTTTTTTAAAGTTTTTCAAATTAATTAGGCTGTAAAATTTAAAAAATTCAAGTATGATACGGGGCCAATGTATCGATCCACTTTGCGTCTCACATTAAGGCCCATCCCAGTTCCCTGGGAACTATCACCAACACCAGGACTCTTGCCATCAACTAGACTGGTTCTCTTATTATTTTTTACAAAGTAGTATTAGCTAATGCTGAAATTCGCTTGTTCTTGTCTTTGTGTACTTATTTTTCTATCTACTCTGTATTTTTTACTCTGTCCACATTAACAAAGGTTGAATTGAAGAGAATACCTTTGTTCGCCTTTGTGTATTATTATTGTTTTGTGTTATAAATAATTAATAATTAAAAACAAACAGAATTGGTAGAGTAAGTACCTGCTATAGAGTATCACGCTACTTGGCGTTACCTTTTATTCATCCCATGTGGGGTTTAACGGTCCAGCACGGATTTTAATATTATATGTGCGAAAATCGGATTTATTCCATTATAATGTATGATAGTCGTTTTACAGATTATGCCCCACCCGACCGTTTTAGGATGAAGATCTATTTCGTTGTGATATACGCACATTGAAGGCTACCCGGGTTTTTATATTGCCACGATTCCTGCCAAATTGTTTATAAGAGTAACAAATTTTTAGCTTATATGCATACAAAGTCGGTTTTTATGAAGGTCTTAGTTATTTATTTGCGGAGGTGAAATATTACTCCATCATTTCGTATTCATAGATCGGTTTTGATAGCTGAAAGTTATACTAAATATTATAGCAATAAATTTTGTAAACTAGCGGCACGCTATGATGGCCGGTTTGACGTTTGTCCGCTCATGAAGTTCCGTATTAATTGATAACGACTTTGAAGGAAATAATTGTATTACTTTATTGACGATAGTGATGTGCAGAGATTCATAAATTTTATCGAATGTAGTTTTAGGTTTAGGACTCAAAATTTATTTATTAAATTGATTTCTAAAATGTATACATGTGTAGAAAAATCAGTTTGCACCATTTAAGGGGTGAATGTACTTGTGAATATGAACAATTTTCACTATGTGGACAAACCTCTGAAATCGCAAAAAAATATCAGCTGTTTCATACAAAAGGTAAAATTTTTATTTTTATATGATATATACCACAACTCGGCATTTGGTTTTCTAAATTGAAAATTTTTAAAATGGAATCGAGTCGGGCCTCGCTCTTTTAGGGTTCCGTTAAAAAAATTAAATTAAAAAATTTCCATCTGCCCACCTACCCATTTTAATTTAATTTTTTTAATTTAATTTAATTTTTATTATTTGTTGTTATAGCGGCAATAGAAATACATAATATGTGAAAATTTCATCTGTCTATCTTGAATCCCGATGGTTCCACGAGAAACGAGATCGACTTCATTATGTCGACCAAGCGGCATATATTCAATGATGTCTCTGTGATCAATAGGGTGAAAACCGGTAGCGATCACCGGATGGTAAGAGGCACGTTGGATATTAATGTAAAGCTGGAAAGGGCCAGACTGGTGAAGTCCACTCTCCGACCTTCTCGTGCTCATATCCAAAATCCCGAAAACTTCCAACTCGAACTGCAGAACCGATTCGAGTGCCTAGCAGACTTTCTGTGGACGATCTAAACAACAGGTTCGTGGAAACTGTCCATACTGTGGGGTCAAAACTTGTGGGGTTCTTTAAGACCCATCGCAGGAAAAGAACCGAAAAGTTCTCTGACCATACTCTCAAGCTAATGAAGGAGAGACAAGAGATGAGGCTGCAGTCATCGGCAGACGCGGCTGCCTACCGGCGGATTAATAGGCAGATCTCTAAGGCACAAACAAAAGAAGCCGAAGTTCTTCAGGTCTTCAACAATACCCATGCAAAAAATAGCATCGACCCTGCACCCCGATTCAGAACATTTCGATAACTTCCCGTTTCGATACGATTAGATATCTATCTCTTATCGAAAATTTTTTGTCGTGCGATTCAGAACATTCGGTTAGAGAATTCGATTCGATGTCGACTACGGAATCGGCTTCGGTATCGGTATCGACAAGATACATTAAATTACATGTGGATTTACGAAGTTTGTTGTTTTACCAAAATTTCACTTGTTATTAAATTCATGTTAGCACTAAATAAATAGATTTTAATCATTTTCGAAGGTCATCGAAGTAATTATTTAAAATGATAACTTGTTAAATTATTGACGGCCAATTTTCAGCCTTGTCGATAGATGGCGCTAAGTTCATGTTTCATCCCTCTGGGTTCTTATTTTATTTTGTTGTGGTGTACATAATATGTTAATTTAATGTTAAAATACGTACAATATGGTAAGTAAACATTTACATACCAAAATCATTCATCATAATCATTTTATACGAAAAACCAGTAAACACAGTACGTAAACAAAAGGATACCGGATGTCCTGTAGCTTTCGATAAGTAACCAACTAAAATTATCGGACGTTCGGAAAATCTTATTCGATACGGTTGTTGTGAATAGCGTTTGATAGAAGATGTCGAACGATATCTACGTTGGTTCGATTCGGTTTCGATTTCGACAACTTCTCTGTCGATACGAGAACTCTGAATTGAAAATTCATCTTATCGTGCGATAACAAACCGAATCGATCGATAATTATATTATCGTAAGGTTCTGAATCGGGGTGCTGCTCTGTCTGTCTTTCAGCAGCCTTAGCATGGGAAGGGGACTATTTATCCACGGGGAAAGGATAAAATGATTCTCCCCTCGCTCAGTTTTATCCACCCATAGAGCATGGGCACAGCGGTGGATATAATATCCACGGTGGATAAAATGGGAGAAAAATTTATCCCGCAATTATTGCCATTATAAGAAAATCATGGTAGTACTTTGGTAGCATTTGGTAGTAAGAGGTAGAAATGCATAGAATAAGTAAAAATGCCCATGGAACTAGGAGATAGGACTTGAAAATGCCACAAATAGTACTTCAAAATGTATGTTCAAGTGTCAACTAAATGTCGAAAAGTCATTACAATTGATTTTGACAATTCCTATTTTTCGTAATTTTGTTTGAACTAAACAAACGTTGTCGGGTTAATTATTTTCAATTTCACCAGTTTCTAGAGTTTACGTGGTTCTGATTTATTGTACTTACTTACCTAAAGCTTACGAGGAGCGAAAGCTAACATGAGTGCCAAAACGTAAGTAGATACTAGGTATATCCTCACATCACTTCACATCACAAAATGTTGTAGCAAAATCGAAATGTAAACGTATCTAATTTTCATGACAAATATTTAACTAAGTACACATTCTATTTCATTCAGGTCAAGAAGCAACAAAATAAAGATTAACATGTAGGTCGACCATGACCATAGCAAGACCCTTAGAAGTAAAAAGGGCAGACTCCCAGTGTCAAAAACTAAAAGACTTAATAAGAGCATGGGCTAAACAGGACTGTTGAACAGTGGAAGCAGGTAAGTCCACAACATAATATTACAATTTCATGGTAGTCAGTAGGTACACAAAATAAAATATTACAAAAGGTAATCATACAAATATTATATTTTAGCTGAAATAAGAATGGATTAATCTCTCTCTTGTTTGTCTGATACAATTGTCAGCAGCCTGGTTTGATCCACAGTAGATTTGAAGGAGGATTGCTCTTTTCACTTTTTACATCCGAGTTGTCCATTGGAATTCTGCAATACATAAAAATTAAATATATTAGCCTGATTCCCCTGTAAAATATTTGTTTCTATTAATGCTGTACTGTAATATAGATGTCAATTAATGCCTGCTTATTGTCTTTTCAGATTTCCACAAAGATTGCTGAAACTTAAAAGTACTGACTGAAAAGCAGCTTTTGAAATAGGCTTTTAACTAGGCTTGCTTTATACTAAGTTTGATAGAAATTAAATTTAAACATTAAAACGTTCCGTGATCTCGAATGACGTCACAGTCCACACTAGTATGGGATATGGAATTGTCATTGTTTGAAATGTGAACTGTTACGTCATGAGAGCAAATGGAACGTTTCGGCGGCAATTTATTTTTTTGAATTTATTTCTCGATTTTTATGAAAAATACTGAAAATTATGCCGAAATATACGTTTTGTTAGCTTCAGCATAGCATTATTAACAATTTAAGATGATTTTCTAAAAGTAGTCAAATACCCTATTACGCGCGCCGTCAAAGCAGCACAGCGCCCCAAGTTCATAGAGCTGCCAACGTTTGGAGGGTCACAGAAAGTATGTTCACCATAGTGGAAAATACGAACCGTTTTAATTTTATACTCATGAACAATACTAATTATTATATATTTCTATTATTTTATATAATATATTTATTTCTTATCTCAATAAGGTTTATGGCAGCAGTGACCTCTGCCAATACTGTAGATAAGGTTTGCTGGGCAACTTGTTGTGCACACCCAGAAGTTTTCTGATGTTCTGATGGGACCCATGTGCATAGACATAGATTGCTGTTAAAACCTGAAAACAATTAATTTAACCTGTTTTAGCTGCTTGTTAATACTCCTGTCCTTATAAAGCATTAAACAATAATAATAATCGATTTACTGTAATTAATATGCCTGACATGCAGACTGAAACTTAGTAAGTATAGTAAGAACTTCATATAAGACAAAGTCAGTGCAGTGCTTGTTATTTGACTAGGTCACACAAACATAGTGAACTCTTATATTAGAATTAACTAAGGACACTTACTGGATTGTAAATTAGATATAGAATTTAATCATCAGTAGAAGTTGAAGTTGAAGAAAATATTACTTATTAGACCATAGACTAAATCTTCTATATAAATAAAAATGAATGTTGGTAAGCGCATAACTCAAGAATGGATGGACCAATTCGGTTAATTTATTTTTTTGTATGTGTCTTAAGGTCCACGGAAGGTTTTAAGAAAAAAAAAAACAAACAAAAAAAAACCAAATTATAATAGATAAGTTGGCGGTACGAAGTTCGCCGTGTCAGCTAGTTGTAGTAAATAAAACCGGCAAAGTGCGTGTCGGGCCACGCGCAGTGTAGGGTTCCGTAGTTGAAAGTCTCAACATACATTTTGAGTTCCATGGTTTAAATACTAAGTATAATATACTACAAAATATGCAACTTACACTGCGTGTAATATCTAACTTAGAAAAACCGATATAACTCCTTCACTAATGAACCCTACTTAGCCGTGATAGTTTTCCTTTAAAATTCATTATATATACTACTGCTATGAAATTTTTCTTGTATCCTATATAAAACCATTTAGCTGGCAGAGGGGGGGGACACTTGACTCTAATAAAGTTTAGGTTTTATTTATTTAGGTACTTAAAATCAGACAAATGAAACCAAAACATAAAATTTTATTTTAGATCAGGCAAAATCAACTAAAAACATAAAATCTTATACATGTATATCAAAAACGCAACTCAAAAACATAAAACCTTTTTTATAAATTCTAATCAGTCAATGGTCATACCTACACTTATGTAACAAAACAAATTAAAAAATCCATTGATATATATTGTCGAACCCAGTTTGATATATATCGGATATATATCTTGATATGTATCCATTGATATATATCCTCGAACCCTGATCATACATTCATTATAAAGATCGTAAGGGATATTATGTTAAGGAAAACGTGCAGAGGTATACTTCTTGCAATTCACGAGGGCGACTGACTTATGGTGGTGTGTGTGTCGTATCTGTATAAGTGTGAGCGAGCGCAATGCTCGCGCCTGCCCGCTCCCACCTAGGCTTTGACAGGCACGCACACTTATGCAATGTGCATGTACCCGAAGTAACCACGAGTAAAGCTCACTCGCTTTCGTGAATTGCAAAAACTGTAATATTTCGCATCCTTTCTCTCTCGCACACTCTAATATTTTCAATTATTGTAAAAATCTCAGATACTTTCGACAAAATATGTTCAATTATTATATTCAACAATTAAATTACGGATATTTTAGACATTTTTTTACTATCATATTATATGTATATAGTTTTTGATAGAGAATAAAAGCGATAAAAGTTAATAGTAGTTTTCGCCATTTTTCTCTATCAAAATCTAGATATATCATAAACTAAATCTAATTAACTTTACATATTATTTATTGTACGTAGCTACGAACTTGTAGAATGCAAGGCTCGTGGCAAACCACTAGTTATTAAGGTGGAAGACACGGGTCTGCCCGCGAAATTCAAATTTAATTTGGTTTTTCGCAATTTGTAAACTAATACGACAAAGTAGGCTTATGGACTTCTAATTGCGCCAGTGGAATTATCATTTTCACAGGTTTACATAAAAATCTTTGCTTGAAAGTGACCAGTTTAAGAAATTAATCAAAATACTGGGTTGGACGTGAGTTACTCAGAAATTAGTCGATATTTTGATTAATTTCTTAAACTGGTCACTTTCAAGTAAAGATTTTTATGTAAACCTGTGAAAATGATAATTCCACTGGCGCAATTAGAAGGCCATAAGCCTACTTTGTCGTATTAGTTTACAAATTGCGAAAAACCAAATTAAAAATCTGCACGCATCTGAGAGTTCTCCATAATGTTTTAATATTTGAGAAGTCTGGCAATTTGCATTGCACCAACGTGGTGGACTATAGCCTGTAACTATTCTCTGAGAGGAGACCTGCGCTCAGCAATGAACCGTTTTTGCTTGCTGATTATGTGAATAAATCTACACATTCTCTGATCGCGAGCGATTTGTTTCTATTCGTTGAGGATTCCCATCCTCTATCACCGAAGATATTCATCAGATCTTCACCAATTTTAAATGGGAGCAACCTGACGGTATATCTTTTTGCTTTTTTTTGAAGTCGGTTGATTAAATACTGATCGAAACGAATTCCAACACAACACGACATAATATCTGCTTTTATTTTTTCGAGACTGTACTAGTGTGCTGCATATCCTGGCTGCAGTTTCAGCTCCATCATCAGAGCCATTCCATGGATATCATTTAAGACTACTTATCAATACGATCGAAACGAGCCCAAACTAAATACATTATGGTTACGTAGTTTCATTACAGAGTGCTCATAACCACCGTTCAGCTTCATCATCAGACCCTGGATATTATCTAGGACCAGAGTACTTCTCAAGACGAATTAAACGAGCCCGAACTCCATGGTATTATATCGTTTTACCACAGAATTCCCATAGCCATCTTACAGCTCAATCGGATACCGGGACTGGTTCTAATAAATCTTGCAAGACTTGACCTAAACATACATTGCAAGATAAATAAAAGCTTGTAAAAATAAGATGACGAATAGAAATTTAGCTTATGTATGTATGTTATGTACTAGGCATGGTTAAAAGTATGCATACACTCTGATCGCGAGCTACTTCCGTCCTCTATTTCCGAAGATATTCATCAGACCTTTCACCATATGTAAATGGGACTTACCTGCAGATGCGCCCTTTCAAATTAAAAAAAAAATTATTGAAATCGGATAAGATTTGAAGGAGAATGGAGTAAAATCGTCAAAAAAAATACGCGTCGAATTGAGAACCTCCTTTTTATAATTTAACCTGGAGAAACACGGCAGATACTAAAACTTTTAAAAGTAGAATATATGTAGTAGAATAAAATAGTTTTTTAGTAGAAAATTGAAATAAACTTCTACAAAGTGTCGTCAAATTAATCTGGTTCATAATACCGTTCCAGCCGAGAAGAACCAGCAAGAAACTCGGTGTTTGCTGTTTTAAAATATTATGTAATATGTTGTATAGCAGTTTTAATTTACTTTTAATATGCTTTTTTCATGAGCATACTTTTAATAGCTTCTTAAACTTATTAAAAGGCAAGTCTAAAATTGACTACGGAAGTTTATAATAGAAATTAGAAAGTCACGTCCATTCCCACAAACGACTTTCGAACTTTCTTGTGTTGAGTTGAGGATCACAATCACGAGCCTTTTTGGATTCCTCATAATTTACCTTACGTATAAATAATTCTAGATAAAAGTTGTATTTATATATTATAGTCCTATTCCCGGCAAATAAGTGTCAATATAGTTTTCTCACCTTGTCAACTTATTTATTTATTTATATACTCATCTTCTATGAATGTGCAAAAGATCATAGAAATCGGAAGACTACGTAGTCGGAACTCCTAGTTCCATGCAAAAGATGCATTTTACTGGGAAGCGTTTTGAAAGCATAAAAAGCCAAATTGATGGGTTTGACATAAAATTCTATCTTTATCATGGAACTAGGAATTACGACTGCATGATCTATATAAGATCTATATAGGTAATGAGTAATGCCATAATATATTATATTGATGAGTTTGGGTCATCTATGAAAGGCCCATCGACCATCATCACCATCATCACCATGAGCATTGAGCAACCCATCAACGGCTCACTATTGAGCGCAGGTCTCCTCAGAGAAGGGTTATAGGCCATAGTCCACCACACTGGCCAATGTGAATTGGCGGACTTCACACACCTTCGAGACAATTATTATAGAAAACTCTCAGATGTGCAGGTTTCCTCGCGATGTTTTCCATCACCGTTGAAGCAAGTGATATTTAATAGTATACAGTGACAGCCTAATGGTTAGGACTGTGGTCTACTATTAGGGGGGTTGCAGGTTCGATCCCGAGTACGCGCAACTCTGATTTTCGGAGTCAAGCAATTAAAAAAAGCACTTATACTACAACATAAAAATTGTACCTACCTACTTCAGTTAGCTGCTTTTTAGGGTTCCGTAGTAAACAAGGAACCCTTATAGTTTCGCCATGTCCGTCCGTCTGTCTGTCTGTCTGTCTGTCTGTCTGTCTGTCTGTCCGCGGTTTAGCTCAGAGACTATTGATACTAGAAATCTGTAATTTGACAAGGGTATAAATATCAATCACGCCAACAAAGTGGTGAAATAAAATTGTGAAAAATATTTTTTTAGGGTACCTCCCCTACATGTAAAGTGGGGATGAATTTTTTTTTTCTCATCTATCCCATAGTATGGGGTGTCGTTGAATAGGTCTTTCAAAAACGTTGTGGGTGTGGGAACACCATTTTTCAATTCAGGGATCCGTTTGTGAAATATGACATTTTAAAGTGCTAAATTTTATTAGAGTCAAGTGTCCCCCCCCCCTCTGCCAGCTAAATGGTTGTATATAGGATACAAGAAAAAATTCACAGCAGTAGTATATATAATGAATTTTAAAGGAAAACTATCACGGCTAAGTGTTGCGATGCGGCTCCGTTTTTGCGATGCGTCGTCGCACCGCAGTTTTGTGGCCTCGCCCATAGGCACTTAAACGTTCATTCACTCATTCATTTCAACTCATCGCCAGCCCACAACTGGTCACAAGTTTCCTCTCGTTTAGGCCACGCTGGCCAAGTTCACACACCTATAAAATAATTAAGTATGGTTGTCATTCAGATTTCCTCACGATGTTTTCCTTCACCGTTAACGCATGATATATTTAATTGCTCATAACTCGAAAAAAATCAGATTCGTGCCTGGTTCCCTAAACGCAATGATTTTGCTTTAAACCCAATAGCGTGATGGAGACAATCTCGGCAACTTGCGAAATTAGCGTAACTGGTAGGCTTACCTTTTACGATTGCAATAATAATGCCAGCAATCAAACCAGCGACTCTTTATCAAACATCAAAACGCGCGCATCTACGGCAGTATTAACGAAATAGTGAACTTTGATGTCATAACCATTTGACGCACTTTTTGTAGTATAATCGATAATAATTATAATTATTATTTTAATATGGTTATCAGTTATCACACTTAAAACTAATAGCGGGTGTGTGTTTTACTTCTTTTGGAAGACCCTCAATTTAATAATAATCCTACTAATATTTAAAATTTAAATGCGAAAGTTTGTGAGGATGGATGGATGGATTTTTGTTACTCCTTCACGTCACAACCAATGAACCGGTTTGGCTGAAATTTGGAAGAGATAGCTCTTACCCAGGATTAACACATAGGCTACCATTTTATTCGGGAAAATCAAAGAATCCTTACTATGCGGACGAAGTCGCGGGCATCATCTTGTTATTAAAATAAATTACTTCTCACCGATTATAATCGGTATTTATTATAATCGAAATTTTTATAATCGGTAATAATAATTTACTTACCTATTTTCAACATAAACATCCCAATTTTGAAGAGTTGCAATCTACCTACCCAGTTTATTAAATTATAATTATTATTGTAGACTTTGGTTGCAATCCGTAGGAACATGAAGTTTTGTTTATTCAAACCTCATGATTACGCCCTCGTAACCTAGATTAGATTAAATTATTTAAGCACTATTTTGTGTTGTGAATATTGAATTAAACGGTGTTTTACTTCGATAATATTATAACCATTAATCATCTATACGTACAGTATAATACAGTACAATATAATATAGTCGTTTATCTAAACTGGAAATAGGTGGGACAAATAGGGTTGTTATGAGTATTTTTTTCACGAGGGCGCGTAGAAACAAATTAGGGTTATGGGTTGAATATACACTGCCATACCCCTTCCAAGTTAGTCCGCTACCATCTTAAACTGCATCATCACTTACCATCAGGTGAGATCGCAGTCAAGGATTATCTTGTCATTGAATAAAAAAAACATAACTCTCCTTCGGCAGTATAAAGTTGTCTCTCATCTATAGTGGAAGCAATTCCAAAGTGTCAATTAGCTTGTCACGGCGGTCGGCGTCCCTGTACATCCATTGACGTGACGACGTGAGTCAACACGCCCGTCGCGCGCTGACAGGCGTGACATGTATCGACTGACGTCAGCCGTGTCACGTTAGAATAAAATATGCGATATACTTTCGCGACAGAAAATGTCCGTTGGAAATTTTTGACTTCTTCGTCTTTGTCAACCGATAGACGTCCACTGGTGAGTCACAAGCCCACGCTTGGGCCGATCATGCCTCTCTATCGCTTGTTCCGCGCTCTCGCTTGCACGCGCAGGCTCAGGCGAAACGTGACACTTTTTTCGTGCGTGCAGCCGGTGTTCATCGATTTATAAGACGGTATCACGTCAAAACTCTTGTAGTCTGTTTTATTCAGTGGTTTAAACGTAAGGACACGACAGTGGCGGAATCTAATTAGGCATACACAACATAAACTGTACTTAAATATACTTGTATACAGTAATTAATCTCAGTTATTGCTAAACAATGTAGATACGGGCTCTTACAGAGAGTTGCGTCTGGCATACATTAATTAAGATACCCTATCTACCTCTTACCTAAACTAACAATCAACAAACTGACTTGGAGTGTGACTTTGAGGCAATCTCTGAAGAGGACGGACTGAGGCGGTGTTTACGGAACGTACGAGGCGATTCGGTATACTTTGATTGGTCTAAAATTAAGGGAAAGGTTACTAAAACCAACACACAATCTGTCCAAAGAAATAGAATAGAATAGAAATATTTTTTATTCAAATTAACTTTTTTACAAGTGCTTTTGAATCGTCGATGAGTCTACCACTGGTTCGGAATGCCGTTCCTGCCGAGAAGAACCAGCAAGAAACTCGGCAGTTGCTCTTTTCAAAACAAGTTTACAATATAGATATTATGCTATGTATGCAGTGTTTCCATAATGAGGAAAAAGAGAATTTACAGGTTAATCATTACCTACTGTCCCATGAATCGCTGGAACGAATGATATCCACGTTTTTTTGTCATTTATATAGTCTTCAATTGTATAATATGCTTTTTTCATGAGATTAGTTTTAACTGATTTCTTAAAATTGAAGTGTTATTTCCTGATTTTGAAATATCTTAGACCAAGCTTAGACCTTGTCCTCCTTCACCTTTTTAAAAATAAAGAGTTAGGTGTTTCACAGTTTTTGAAAATTCCACCCCCAAAGGGGTTAAATAGGGGTTAAATGTTTGTATGATAGTTTTTCATTTTTCAAGTTATTTTTCCAGTTATATCCACGAAACTTGGTATTTTGGCTCTTGATTAAAAATAAAGAAGTAGGTACGTATTTTACATTTTCTGAAAATTCTACCCCCGAAGGGGTAAAATAGGGGTTGTTAGTATGTATGAAAGTCCGTCATTATTTAAATTTTATCGATGAAACTTCGTATTTGGGCTTTCGATTCAAAACAAAGAACTACGTATTTCACAGTTTTTGAAAATTCTATCCCCAAAGGGGTTAAATAGGCGGTTGAATGTTTATATGAAAGTCCAAATTTTTCGAGTTAGTTACATCGAGCAACGGATCTACGTGATTCTTTCATGGGTATGGTTGTAGACCTGCAGTGCTACTGCTTACTTTTATCCTGATAAAGCCAGTAGTTCCCACAGGTTTTTCAAAGAACCTAATTCCGCGCGGACGAAGTCGCGAGGGCAACAGCTAGTACTATATTAAACCTTAATTTAATTCTAAAATTAAAACTAAAATAAAAACTAATTAAAATCTAAAACCCCATCCAAGCCACCGCAGTGTGGCATAGTACCCAAGATGCTGGCAGCATTACCTCTTTGGATGGCCAAGCTAATCCTTTGACCAAGGTAGCTGCCAGCTCTTGGATCCCCGGTAGACTCGATCACTCTTTTCGATATCTCTAAAAAAAGTGCGCTAAATCTGTCGCCCATGTTCTCCCAACATTTCCGTTTAGGTGCCGGAATTTCGCTATCTCTAAAAAATTAAAAGCATATAGATTTAGGACTGGTACCTAGTCGTTTCGCGTTACTAGATACTGTAGGCGTACCTACTTAGTAAACCTGGACTGGCCTACCCGCATAGTATAGCAACCAAATTTTGACGTTTAGAAAAATCTCCCAAAGCGCCCAAACAGTCACCGCGTCTGCGGAAGGCGAAAAGATCTGCGGGCGACGATTAATTTTAACATCGAATTATTAGCTTAGGGACACCAAGCAATGCCTGATCTAGGCTATGAGTGAGTTTTTCCAACTGAAATAGGAGTAGGGACACTTTCAAGTAAAGATTTTTATATAAACCTGTGAAGATGATAGTACAACATTGGCGCAATTAGAATGCCATAAGCCTACTTTGTCGTATTAGTTTACAAATTGCGAAAAACCAAATTGAATTTGAATTTCGCGGGCAGACCCGTATAATCAACCTTCAGAGCATGCGCCGGCACATCTCGGGTTACGTTCAGACTTAGTCTGAAGCAGTTAGCTGCTTTTTATTTATTTTTACGTTTTATGCCTCTCGCATCTCCGCTAAGTGCAAATGCAAATGTGTTTAGCCTCGTTTGCACAAATGCCTTTATGCAACAGGCCTTTAGCACATCTCTTGTGCGAAACCGTAACCTGTGTCTCTTATGACACGTCATGACTCTACCGCCGGTTCGGAAAGCGGATTCTGCTGAGAAGAGCCGGCAAGAAACTCAGCAGTTGCTCTTTTCAAAATAATCATTTTACAATATTATTATGTAGCTATTAAATTGTAATAAGTTTTACAAATGTTATTCTGACATGTTACATTTTCGATTATAATAATTAATGAATATCAGCATTTTGAGAAAAGTCAAATACTCAATTAAACTATTATAAAGCAAAACGAGAAATAGTCTAAAATTAATGATTATTGTTCTTGTTCTCTATCAACAGGACCAACCGAGTAACGGGGGTTGATCAGACTTAATGACGTCAGACCGACATCGAACTGAGGACCCGCGCGCATCGCCGCGCCGCCACCACGACATCGCGACCGATATGACGTCACCCAACTAACAACACTAAGCGAAAACGCGTATTTTTTTTTCCAAAAATTCGACTCATATTTTCGTGAAAATTTACATCAAAATCGATTTAGCATTTTTTTTTTCAGTTTATATTATTAAAAATCGCGTCGTTATCGAATCGAATAAAGATACCGTACTAATACTGTGTATATTTTGTAATTTGTATTCATTATTCTGTTACCTTGTCACTTTTTTTTTGTAAGTATATAATTAATAATTGTTAGTACTATTAAAAAAAATATTTTTCTTTTTTACTATTCCATACGTAAGGTAAAATGATATGTGATCGCTTGTGTAAAAATACATATTTTGCGTAAAAGTAAAATTATATTTCTATAATAATATTATATATAGTTTAAGTGTAAATAGTTTTATGTTATATGTTATTATATTATTGATTAATTCGGTATAGTGGCATCCGTTTTTTGGAAAAAAGTATTATTTTGACAATATTTATAATATGGAAAAGTTTGCTTGAAATTTTTATCGTAATAATGTTATATCGATCAATTTGATTGTAACGAGTGGCCCATATATAACAAAAAAAAGAAAATATTTTTTATACCTAAAATATTATTTTATACTTACCTTATATTTTTCTGAAAACGATGTTATTTTCGAAAAATTAAAATTCTACTCAATTTTTTTTTATCAGCTCGAAATCGTATTATATATAATTATATATAAAATTGTTTAAATTTTATTAACTATAATATCATAAACATTTCTTGTTTATTTTGACTAAACATTTCATTTGCATTTTTTTAAATCTTAAATTATGACAAAATTATGTATGGGTTCACTAATATTCCGCGCGTTGTACAAACAAACTATAATTATGTCGATTTATAGTTAAGATTTAGACGATCCATAAAGTAATAATTAATGATCTTATAGATCACCACACCAAGTGCCCAGAATTTCAGTACCTTGCAAATGCCATATTAACTGACGTGTGTAAGTTACATAAGCTGTTTAATTTATATACGTTTTGACAGGTCAAGCGACATTGAGTGTTGCTACTAAATGGATGGGTGATCGATTTTTGAAAATCTCTTTTTCGAATGTATACCATTTTATATAATGTAATATCTTATTGATATAGAAATTGATTTATTCCCGGAAAATGCGTTAATTTATTGTAAGTATAATGTATATGTATATTATATATATTAAACAGCTTTGTACATAAAAATGTATACATTAGAAATGATTGTACCTAAGCATTGTGTAATATAGAATAATAAACATTGCCATTGTAGCTGTGTTTTTTGGAAAAATATACTTTACCATAGAGAATAACCCATATTCCAAGGGGTCTTTATTAACAAAATAAGTTATTACTACATTATAAAATGAAATCTTGTAAAATATTTAATGTCATAATTAATTGAATTTACTTCAGTTACGATATATATAATATAGCTAACCAATTAGTTGGTTAAATTATTCATAACATAAAGTCTGTTTCATTATTTCGCTGTAATTTCGTCATGATGCGATATTTAAAACTACTGAAGTTTTATTATCTAAATATTGTTGGCACGTCATGTTTGCATGATTAATATAATTGACGTGAAAAACTGTTTAATTTCTTTCATCGCTGAATTGATTAAATGGTTAAACCCATTAATTGGTGTATCCGTTAATATCATTAAGACCCCTAATAAACGTCATTTAACGTAATAAATACGTAGTCTATATATTTTGTATCGTAGGCTAGAATTTAGACCAAAAGAACCCATCCAACTATACATTTAATATGTGATGTTATTGCACGACCTTTTGCGATGCGATTTATTGTAATATATAAGCGTATTTACAGGATTTGATGGA